>JABFOV010000489.1:0-21047 GCA_022817685.1 Aradophagus sp. ZL-2020 | reverse complement strand
GTGCAAATGAAACATAAATAAGTTACTAATGATGCAATTTCAATTTAACAGTGAATTGCATATCGTAAAAAAATTGTTTAATTGATTGGCAAATAGTGAGAAATATACCAAGGACATATTTTTTTTTTTAACATGTGATTATAAATTATAATTGTTAATAACAAACTATGTTTTTCTTTTTCAGTTTGAATGATCGGATGACATTATTGCCAGATATACTGCACGCTATTGGACAAACACCTTTAGTGCGTCTACATACTGTTCCTAAAAAACATGGTGTTAAGTGTGAGATAAGTAAGTTTTAAGTTTTAATACTTCAAATTTGAAATTAATACATTTGAAAATTTCATTACAGATGTACTGAATTTCATTAATTTTTCATTTATTTTTTAGTGGCTAAGTGTGAATTTCTTAATCCTGGTGGTTCAGTGAAAGACAGGATAGCTTATAGAATGATCCAAGATGCAGAGGATAAGGGTATTCTAAAGCCAGGATATACAATTATTGAACCAACTAGTGGAAACACGGGTATCGGTCTGGCGATGGCTGCTGCTATTAAAGGATACAGGTGTATCATTGTCATGCCAGAAAAAATGTCTAACGAAAAAGTTTACACTTTGAAAGTTTTGGGCGCTGAGATCGTCCGCACTCCAACCGAAGCTGCGTTTGATAGTCCGGATGGTCACATTGCGACAAGTCAGAGACTGGCAAAAGAAATTCCGAACAGTGTCATTTTAGATCAGGTATAAATTGGAAAAAAATTGAAGAAAAAAATAAAAGACAAATATTATAAACTGTTAAAAGCAAACAGTTTATACAACGTCTATATCATTATATTATAATACATATATTTAACAACTTTAAACTACCTTTTTTTATTATTCCTTACAGTATACCAATCCCGGAAATCCACTTGCGCATTATGATCAAACTGCGAATGAAATTTGGAAGCAGGCTGGTGGAAAGATAGATTACGCAGTTGTAGGTGCAGGAACTGGAGGAACTGTTACTGGAATCGGTCGGAGATTGAAAGAACTGAATCCAAATATTAAAATCATTGGTGTCGACCCCGAAGGCAGCATCCTCGCTCGAACTGCGGCTGGTCATGAGAATATCGAAACTTCGTTTTATGAAATTGAAGGAATTGGGTAAAGGATTAGCTACATACTGTTGAAATTATACGACGATTAAGTTAGAAATTATGTAAAATGTATATTTTGTATTATTATATGATATTATTGTTAAGTAATATCAAATATGTAATTTGTCATACTATGTTCCAGCTATGATTTCATCCCAACAACAATGGATCTAAACATTGTTGATCAATGGATTGAAACTAATGATAAGGATGGGTTTACTACTGCAAGGCAACTTATAAAAGAAGAGGGATTATTGTGTGGTGGAAGCAGCGGTGCAAATACGTTTGCCGCTTTGCAGATCGCTAAAGAATTGCCAGAAGATAAACGTGTGGTTGTGATTTTACCTGATGGCCTTCGAAATTACATGACGAAATTTGTTTCTGATCACTGGATGGAAGCTAGAGGATTTATGGTACTATACATGTCAATTATGATTTAAAATAGACATATTTTAATTGTATTTTATTATTTATTCAAAGTCTTATCTTTTTACAAGAACAAAATGTTATTTGGTTTTCTTTGTACACAATTGAAATTAGTTTAAACTTGCTCATTATTATTGTTAATCAATAAAATATAATTTTTACTGAATTATTCTTTTTGTTAAAATTATAGGCTCCGCCAGAACCAATAAAAGAAAATTTATGGTGGTACAACAATCCAGTATCAACTTTAAATATAAAGAAATCAAATCCTCTACAAAGCAACACAACCTGTGCAAGAGCTCTTTTCATCTTACAAAATTACCAGCAACAAATGCCTGTTGTTGACGATCGGAATCACATTAAAGGCGTCATTGAATTAAACAAACTCTATAATGGCCTAATATGTGGTCAAATCAAAGACTCTGATCCTATAAATAAAATTCTAAATAAGACTTTTCGAAATGTTGACGTAACTGACACTCTAGGTAAATTGTCCAGAGTTCTAGAAATGGATGGTTACGCAGTTATTGTTGATCGTGAGAAAAAAGACAACCTGTGTGGAATCGCCACACAAGAGCAATTATACAATTATATTGTTTCTCCTACAACTATTGAATCATCAACGAATTCTGATCCCTCGGGTTTACCCCCACTTAAATTATCAGATTTGCCATAATATTTTTCAATTTGTTTTGTGTGACATTAGAAAGTGTTTTATTCACAATTCTTTCGATATTTTTAACAAATATTTTTATAAACGTTTCAACGAATTTATTTACAAATGTAAAAGAAACAATGCTGTCAGTGTGCTTCATTCTTTTGCATGTCCAGCAATTATTTTATATATAATTTACATATTAAATGAGTTGTCAAATTTTGGGTGAACTAACTACTATTTTTATAAACCAATTTATAACAAACAGATTGAAAAAGAGATAAAAAAATTTTATTTTTTTGTCTCTATTTCCTTTGCCCATTCATAAAGTATTATATTTTTTAATTAATGTTTTCTCCAAAACTACGAAGTGCTTTAATTTTGTATAAACTTTAAAGCAAAAACAGTTATTGTACCAATTTAAGTATATTAAAAACACTGACTGTTTATTGAACATGTCAGTTGAGAAAGTAAAGATGTCATTGTAGATAATATAGAAACTTTAAAACGATCAAATACTTCAAACATTTCTTACTTTCATTATACAAAAATATTCATATATCAGTACTAATATTTTAATCTAAAAAATCAGCAAACGTATAATGGAAAAATAGGCTACTGTGATCAATACTACAAAAATGTTACAAACTGATTTTTGTTGAAGTTACCACCATTTCTAAAAGACAAACTTATTTCGTTCATTTTTATGTTTTTTATAATTTTATTTACTTGATATTGCTAAGTAAACAACAAATAATGAAGATCATTACTGAAAAGTCTTATTTTGAAATAAAACGTTTAACACATAAAACTACTTAGCTTTTTATTAAAAAGAACATCAATCTACGACATAATTTAACTTTGAAGTAAAAAAATTTTCTACTCTAGCTCATTATTACTTTTATTTCAATATGATTTTATATTTACAAGACAGGAATATCAAGATTGTTGATAAATAAAAAATAAAATCTGTATCATCCGAATCTTTTTCTTCAAATTCCTTGAACTTGGACATTAAATTTACAACTCGGCAGAGATGTGACTTCGGCTTTCACTGTACTTGGAATGCCAAGATTAGCCAAACTACCACGAAGAAGTCCGCAAGTAAATGCCAGTAACCTTGGACTTTCCTTCAGGTACTGTTTGCCACTGCCGACTTTTTTCAAGAGCCGAAAGTCGTTATCTTGTAAAACATAGACGCCATTGTGATTAGTCCTCAAATTATCAATTTGTTTCTGATATAGACTGCCCCAAAAATCAGTGCAAATGAACTTTATTGTGTCTAATTCGTCCTTGAATCTGGGCCATTCACGAGTGAGTCGTTCAATTATGCGATAACCAACGCCGAAACCCATCCACTCAAGACGAGATAAATCTTCTTGCTCCTGAAATATAATATTATTGATAAAATGTTTGAAATTATACATTTTTCGATTAAAATCGATAATAAAAAATCGATTAAAATTCAAGTCATTTATGAAAAAATCAAGTAATAATAATGTACTACAACTTTATAATGTTTTTACAATTATGTTTTTAAGTAAATAAATTTGTAATTAAAAAAAAAATGTAAACTGTAAATGTCAAATTTATAATATTGATATAATACGTTTATTAATATGTATATAATAAACAGGAAAAGATTCGCAATTGTTAATTTTAATTGTTACAATAAATGTCAAATTACCGATTCTGCAGGAGATTTACTCAGTACATAATTTACCATCTCTGCATGTAAATACTCAAAAAGACATTCATCCGCCTCTCCTTTTGCCGCAAAAGAAGCTTTCGGATCGCCAATTTGCGGCTTCATTTTTATCTAAAAAGCAACACGAAGATCCCTTTCTAACAATTACAAACACTTCATCTGTCAGTGCTCCCACATCATTTGAGGTTATGTTTGTTTGTTTGTGCCTTCGCGTCAGCGCAACATAAAAGTAACTAGATTTTCAATAGGTATCATTTAATCAGCTTAAGAAAAAGAAACAAGACGATAAAAAATACAATAAAATAAAAGATTTAACAACAGCAAAGTAAAAAAATTAAACAAAACAACTTTTTTCTTACAATCAGCTCCAAAATCTTAACTTGCAAAGTTATAATGAATGAAAAGCATCGATTGTCAGTAACTTCTAGTTCCTGTCACGCATATTCACACAATACCATTGGTCGATTTTATCGCGTTGTTTATTTTCGGCGAGAACTCTTTTTCATGACTAAGTTGTGACTTTTCGAAAGCCTCGTCCGTAGTTTTTCGGTTGTTTTGACAGTTGCAAAAGTAAACATTTTTCCGGTTTTGAGTTCTTTTTTTTTTTCTTTTTTTTTCTGTTCCTTCGTCGCGTTAACGAAGGTACAGTCAATATAGAGAGTGCTGCACCCGGAGCGGCACTGGTAAATGTATCGCCGCTCGTCGGCTTGACGCGAACGACGATAATGCTATCCCCGGGAGTATAGCGGCCACGTGGATCCACGGCCTGCCATATGTGTTGCACGCTTTTTTACGGCCAACGCGCTCGTCCGCCAGTTAACCACGCGGCGGCCCTTTCCATGTTTGCACGTGTGTTACGAGTGATTTTATAAATAGCGTAAGTCTCTCGCCGTTTTTTCGCCGAAATTAATCGGATCCCTTTCCTTAACGTTACATGCTCCTGGAAGTCGTCTTCAATATTGTGTCTGCTTGTATGATCACATTGCTGGTTTTATTTCGTCATATTTGTAAAGCAGTTGTTCAATCGTATTTATTTGTTTTATTTACACTTGTGGGCTAGATTTTGTTCAATTAAGTATATATTAATTTTGCGACGATTTTAAGTATTTGATAAATTGTTTTTATTATGACAATTATTATTGTCTATTTACTTTTTTTTGGTAATTTTTTAATAATATTCGTTAAATTACTACAAAAATACATTAATTTACTGCATTACTACATTACTATGTAAACTACAAATATTGATGCAAAGTTATTATATCATTTCATATTTGTTTACATTTTTTTCACTGAACTGTAACAAGGCTAAATGCAATAAATTTATGTAAAAGAAAATGTTTTCTTTTTTCAAATTTAATTAAGGTGATTAGATACTTTTTTGATATAGAAAAAATGTCAACAATAACATTTTGTTTTACATACAGTTCTATGATTTTGTTTTGCTTATATTTGTATTAGGTCACGAATGTTTAGTTACTTATGTAATCCAGTAAAAGTTCTTTTACTAACAGATGTTATTAGTATACATAATCTTATGTAAAGTCTCATGTAAAATCTTATCAATGTTAAATTGTTTGTTTAAGTATGTAAGTAAAAAATTTTGAATGAGTTTATTAAAAGCAATTAAGAAAATAATTTTTTTGTATAAATATTTTTTAATTAGAGTTTCGGTAACTTTGTGTATATACTGACGTTATAACTTGAGAATAATTCTGTATAAATATTTATATGTAATTATTAATAATCATGTTTCTTTTTAATATATGTTAATAAATACAATTGTGATCTTCATGTTTCAGAACATTTTGGAATTTGAATTAACCACTGAAGTTCATATAAAACATTTTAAAATGAGACGAGCGAGAATCAAGGCACTGGCAACTGTGCCAGTACGGCGTAAAAACTTATCGCAAGATGGCATAAATGCCACTGCAAATTCCATGGATTCAAATGCAAACATAGCAAAAGATAACGCAGAAAACAAACAAGTAGAAATTAACAAAACGAAACAAGTTTCAGTTGAAAGTGATGTCAAAAAAATTGATGCTGTCAAAGAAAATGGTGTAAATGATATTCAATCTGATGATGTCAAATGTTTAGAAAAAAAAGATACAGTAAATGTTGAAAGTATCAATAAACATTTAGAAAAGAAAGCAGAGAGAGTAGAAGAAATACAGAATAAAGAAATAAAAGATGAAGAAAATAAAAAAGCAAATGAAAATTGCGTAAGAGTGATACTTCAAACAGAAAGAAATGTTGAAAAAGTGATATTACAAAAAGAAAACCGTGATGAAAAAGAAATACTGCAAAGAGAAAAAATTGTTGAAAAAGAAATACTGCAAGAAGATAAAAGTGCCAAAAAAGTGATATTGCAAGAAAAAAAAAGTGTTGAAAGAACTGACAATGTAGAAGAAGATAAGACTAAAAATGTAACAGAAAAGGAAAATGATAAGGATGAAAAAATTATACAAGAAAATAGAGTCAATGAAGTTTGTAAAGAAAGTGAAGATAAGGAAATACCAGATAAAGATGATAAAGATAATAACAATAAAGAAAATAAAAGAGTGGCACAAAGTGTTGTGGAGAAGGAGCAAGAAAAGCACGATAAAGGAAATAGTAAAGTTGTGGAAACAATAACAAGTGAATCGATTGAGAGAAATAACTCAACTCTGTCAGTTGAAGGTAATATATATAATTTAGGATATGTCTTATAATAAAAAAAATTGTAAGTAAACTATACATAGTAAAGACATTTAATTTCTAATTCTTATTTAGAGAAAATTGTTGCAAAATATTTCATAAGCAATAAAAGAAAGATTTTAATTCCAATGTATTTAAAACATAAATAGCTTGATATAATAATATATTCCACAGAGATAATTTTATATAAATATATATATTTTTTTCTTTTCTTTTTGAATAAACAAATCATTTTGATAGTTTATCAAAAACATTTCTTCAAAAATGAAATTCATTCATCATACAATATTGCTACTTATTTCTTTTTGTATCTAAAAATAATTCCTTTTTGTAACAGGGTCTCCTGTGAAGTCAGTGTCTAACAGAATGTGCTTTATGAGACCAACACCCAGACTAGACAGTATGAGTCGAATTAGACGAAACAGTGTATGCGGCAGTGGCCACAGTGCAAGCGAATCGGAGGATGATTCAAGAAGAACGCCGGTTCCTTCTCGTGTAAGAACGGACTCTGTGAGTTCTATGTCAAACAGTAAGGAGCCCAGCACACCTGTGAACGTATCTAAATCTGCTGGCTCAAAGCGACGTTCCTGTATTTCTGCTTCGGTGAAAAAATTGGCAGACGCTCGTCGAGAGTTCATGCTCAAATATGAGAATAAAACTCCAGACAAAAGTAAGCTTAAAATGTACGATTTGATTTACTACAATCCTGCAGGCAGTCCAATGAAGAAGACCACTACTGGGTCAAGGTTTATTAGAAGTACTCCTAAATCTTCGTAAGTATTTTATAATAAATTTCTTATAATTTTTGTTGCAATCTACTTTATGGATGAAGTAATTTAATTTCTAATAAAAAATTTATCAAAGTTCAAATTTGTTGCAATAAAGCATTTCAAACTTTAATGCCATAATAATGTAATAACTTTGTCATAAGATAATTTCTTTGAAGTCAGTAGGATATAATAAATAAATTTACCTTACTAGAGGGAGAAATGCCAACTTCTCCCACTCATGACTTCGTCACTCGTGGGAGAAATTGGCATTTCTCCCTTTCGTAAGGTAATAGTACATTATATCTTTTTTTAAATAGGAGTGAAGAGGAAAAAGAAGCGGAGGAAAGTGTAGACGATCCACCAGCAATGCCTGTTCCACAAGTAAAAGTTGGTCCAAATGGTCAGTTGATAATTGATCAACAGAGCTTGGTGATCGAACAAACCAAGAGCAAAGTAACAATTGATCGTTCAAAAATAATAGTTGATGATGAGTACAGCAATGGAGGTTTTTATAAAAAAAGACAAGTCAGAAGGGAGTGGAGCAAGTGGGAGACTTTAAAATTCTACAAGGCATTGAACAATATTGGTACAGACTTTTTGTTGATGCAGAATTTTTTTCCTAAACGAACAAGACAGGAGTTGAAGTTGAAATTTAAAAAAGAAGAAAGGATAAATGGAGCGTTGGTTGAGAAAGCTTTGTCCAAGTACCATGAATTCGACACAGAATTTCTAAAGAGTCAACTATGTTAGTACTTGTCATGAAAAGAATTTTTCATTTATTTTTATATTTTGAAGTAACAATGAAGTATAATTAATTTTCCTAAATTTTTATTTTAGTGATTTTTGAAGAGAATGAAAAAAAGGAAATGGAGGAAAAATCTAATGATAAAAAATCTAAACCAGAACCAAAAATTAAACCTAGAAGGCATAGAAAGACTAGTAAGTACTTAACTGAATATCAAAAATCAATTTTTTTAACAATATTTTGAACTAAAGAAGTTACAAATTATATTATTCATCTGATTGTGTTTCAAACTTTGAATCTGATTGACAATGCATTCAGGAAAAGATTTTTATGTTTGCTTTTTTTGGTAAATATAATATTTGTCATTGTAAAAGGGCGAAAATAATTTTTTTGATAACTTTTCCAATACTTATAGTTTTAAGAAAAAGTAATTTTTAATGTTTTATCACTCTATGAAAAATCTTAATCAAATTGATTATAAAGTTATTGATTTGAAACTCTTTTCAGAAACTGTGAATCCTTCATCTGATGCCATTGATGCAGATGACGAGCACGAAAACGAGAACGAAGTCGAAAGCAGAATTGATAACGAAAATGGTAGCTCTTCAAACGAAAATGATTCTTTGAAAGACAATGGATCAACTCAGGAGACATCTACCAAGCCAACATCCATAAATCTTTCGCCACAAACTGAAGGCATGCCAGAATCTCCAGATTCCTTACTCCAAACCGACAAATTAACCTCTCAGCGAGGTCGCAAGCTGACTAAACGACGTCTCAATCCTAGTCCATCAGAAAGCGAAGAGGAAAGTGACAGCGAAACTGAAATTTATAAGCCTAAACCTACTCGCTCTGGTCGAGTACCAAAAGTGCGCAAGCTTCAAGCTCCAGATATCAACACTTTGGACAATCAGTATGTTGAACAAAAAAGCAATGAGACCAGCAAACCCGAAAAAGTGGTGCCGCCTGGGCCAAAGTCTATAGATGACATACGTAAAATGATTCCAGGCGTCGATCAAATTGAGCCTGGAAGTTTAGTTATTTTAACTAACGAAGCGATAGGTGAACCTGGCAAGAACGTTCTTCAAGTGTTTATGGTAAACGCAAATCCAGATACCAACGATCCGAACATCACACCTATCAATCTAACTCCAGAACTTCTAGCGACCGTTACAACGCGGATGACTGAAGTTGATATAGCAAATTCTTGATAAATTTTATTTTTAGTTTCGTTTTCTATTTTTTTCTTTTTTTTTTATAATCTATATTTGTATCTACGAATCAAATATATTATAACGTCTTTAATTGTTTTTCTTTTTTATGTTTTAATTCTGGGATTTTTTCAATTATCTTGAAAATATTTGTGATACTGCCAGTACATTGTAAAAAGCTCATCTTAAAAAATATCTTTTAAACGTATTTAATGAGTGAAGTATGTAAGTCATGTTTTAAAAATATTGTTTAAGGGTGATGATACCGATGTAACTAAAATTATAAAAATTTGAAAAAGTTCGTTTGAAATGAATAATCAATAATAAGTTATTTTGTTTTTATGTTTACTCTTAAAAAGTTTTGCTCAAATCTGTTGTATAATATAGAAGAGAATCTTAATTTTAAGTCAAGTACTTGAACAGTTATGCGTAATTTATTAATTTGACAATCGTTCTGATCTTATGTTATTAAGGGCTTGTGTAATTATTGTCATAGGTGTAAGGTGAATATATATTGCAAAGAAACGTTATCATTTCAGTGATGCGATACACATTTATTCAATATTTTGTACTTTTGTAGTAAAATGTCAAATTCGAAAAAAAAGTGATTAGAGTGGTGCATTAATTGATAAAAATGCTCATGAGAGCATTGCGACTGATTGATTAAAAATAAATTAATAATTATAGACATAACCATTTTTACAATAAATTTTACACTAAAGCAACACAAAAAGTGTAAAATGATTTTGATAATACTTTTTACACAAATAAGACACTTGAAATTTCAAGCAATATGTTTATAATTATTATAAACTTTTAATACACTATAGATAAATTTTAACAACGTACAATGCATTTTATTATATACCTGTGTTAGCTGTAATTATAAAATTATAAATATTTATAGTAGATTAAAGGTTTATAAATAGAAGAAGTAAAAAAAAAAAAAAACACCACTCTAACGTTACATTTTATGGCATTTATTGCATTATTATAAAAGATTATTTTATTGCACAATGTATCAACTAAATGGAATGTATATGTAATAATAGAACAACGTTCCCCTTTTTCCATTTTTCTTAATACACAATTCGTTCTGTTTTCAAAACAAATCTTTTTAACTTTTTTGTAAGTAGTGGTATCATTAATGTGTATATTGTATAAGTTAAGAAAATATGCGATGCGAAAAATAAAATTTGAATATTTTTTCTTAATCCTGTGTCTTGTGTATTTTTTATTTTTATCCTAATTTCTGATATATAATTTAATTCACAAATTAAATTTATTATTTTTTTTAATTTATTAATAATTTTACTAAAAAAATTTTGTTAAATTTACCACTTCAGAATACATTTAAATTCTATTTACCGACCGAGCAGGATCTGATAGGATACAACGGATATAACAACATTGGTTAACCTAACAAACGTAATTTCTTAACGCACATTTTTGAATTATAGAAGAATAACGGTAAAAAAATGGACAGCGATTTGCCTCCAATTCACGTGCGTTTAGCCGTAGATAGAGTTGACACTAATTTATTTCAGAACGATCAGATTCAGCCACAGTTTTATACTCCCGGTGAAGAAGTTTCCAATCAGAATGATTTTTTGAGGTAAACATAGTTTTTGGTTTTTTCTGTTTTGTTTATAGTTACAATAGAATTATAAAGAGACAATAGTAAACTTAAAAACAATAACTAATGAATAACACATTTCTTCATTAACAATGTTTTATTGTTTAAAATATTTAAATTTATGTACATGTCAGAAATTACTTATAATTACTACAATTGTAATTGAGGAAAATATAAATGTAATTAGTAAACAATTATTTCATATAAATTTTTTTCGTAGGGGCCATGGAACATATATAGATGACAAAGAAACATTGAGATCTTCAGTGGCAGGAGCTTTAGAAACAATAAACAAACTCATTTCTATAAGACCATACAAAAATCGTTATCAGGGTGAAATTGGAGATGTTGTGGTAGGAAGAATTACTGAAGTACAACAAAACAGATGGAAAGTTGATACCAATGCAAAGTTAGATTCAGTTCTTAAAGTGTCCAGTGTAAATTTACCTGGAGGAGAATTGGTAAACAATTTTTTTATTATTTTTAACAAATATATGTGTTAAATTTAAATTATTCCGATATTTTTATAATGCAGTCAATTACAGTGCATTAAACAATAAGGCTGTAAATATTTAAATTTAAAAATATTCAAGTAAGAAACACATTTATTATTGGTAAAAATGATATTTTTGCATATATTAAAAATATTTGTGTTAAATATGTAAGTTGAAATATTAAAATAAGGATATAAATGTCACATAAAAATAAAAAAAAAAGTGTTCTGATTTTTACTTTCCTAACAGAGACGAAGATCTGCAGAGGATGAGCAGTCGATGCGTCAATATCTTCAAGAAGGCGACGTGATCTGTGCCGAAGTACAAACAATTTTTGCTGATGGTTCCCTGTCTCTTCACACTCGAGTCCTAAAATATGGCAAACTCGGTCAGGGAATCATGTTAAAGGTTTCGCCAGCTCTTATCAAACGTAGCAAGACTCATTACCACAATCTGTCCAATGGTGCTTGTCTTATTCTTGGCAGCAACGGTTATATTTGGATCAGCTCAAGTTCTCGAGATACCGATCGTTCTGAGGGTAACTTCGCCCAGGATTTATCGCGGGTCTCAGATCAAGATAGAGAGATTTGCGCACGACTTCGTAACTGCATTCTGTGTCTTGCCCATTGTAACATCCCTCTGTCTGACACTTCAGTTATCTATGCATATGAAGAATCAATGAAGTACAAAGTTCATGAGTTGCTTCAACCAGAAACCATGTTGGACATTGTACTTCTCACTCATGGCAGATTGACAAGATAAAAAGTTATCATGATAGTTTTGTTGTAATTGCGGTATTGTAAAAAGATAGAAATGCAGTATTTACAATTTGTATAAAAAAGAAAAATAAATAAAAATTAATGATTTATAACTGGTAGATTAGGATGCAATTCTGTGGTGTTTAGGTGGAACCAATTGACTTAAATTTTGTTTTGGAAATTTAATGAAATGTAATTAAAAAAAGCAGTCTTATGATGTAAGGGAATAACAAAGATAATAGAAAATTGATTTTAAGAATTTGTTTCTACAGATGAACATAATTTTAATCTAAAATTTAAAGCTCAATATATCTATCGGTTACAATAAGAATTTAAATACTTCCATTAAACACATTGATTACAACTTGGTTTCTCTATCCAGTTCAAAATACAACATTTAAAAAATATATAAAAAAAAAAATATATAAAATATTAACATATAAGTATCAAATCTATTACATAGATAATTACAACATGCATTCTTACACTTGATCCTCTAAATGTCAAATGCTTAATAGTTGGTTCTGCCTTTAAACTATAGAATTAGCCTATCAAATTTCTCACTGTACACTTTTTAAAATTACTTTTTTTAAGCATAATTATCTAATGTCTATCAATATGAATTGCATACACTCGTAACATACTGTTAGTCTTCTCGGTGTCTGAATGAAATCGTGGAATTTGACAGGTGAAACAGCAAATTGGCCAATTAATGGAACCTTTGCACCAAATCCGATCTGCATCAATCTTGCACCTAGATAAGGGCAAAATTGTTCCAACTTTTCATTAACACTTCACACGCAAATGTGCGCAGATACTGGACTCTTGATAAGTGGCGAAAGGTTAAAAGTTAATAGCGCGATGCCGATTAACGACAGGTATTGATCAAACAAATCTGCCGAAATCGCGGGAGCCTGCCGCAGTCGCGGGCAGTCATGGACGCGTGCTTCAAAGCTTTCGACAAAGACGGCGACGGCTTCTTGTCGCTCGAGGAATTCGAGTTAATTTGCCGGGCGCTTTTCCGCAATAGCGATGGGACCATTTATGAACTCGACCAGAGCCGGCTTCGTGAAATTTTTTCCATCTTTGATGTCAACAATGATGGTTTCATCGACAAGGAGGAGTTCGTGGTAAGATTGTTAATCTTCAATAAGTTACCATCAACCAACAATTGTCTGCATTTCATTGTAAACAGATATTTTCTTGCATTCAAATTAGTTTATGTAGAACTGCGTCTATATATGTAATATGAATCTGTCTATCTTTCTTCATTTTAAACGCGTAGTCTGAGAAAAAAAGATGTATTAATGATTAATAACAGTAAATTTTAATGTAAGAATTAATATGTCTTTTAAGAATTAATATGAACTAACGTCGAATTACGATTTATTCTGAAAAAGATTATTTTCCATATATTTTTTCAGTACAAGAACACGAAAAATTGTTATACATCATTATACATCATCATTAAAATAATTTGAAGTATCGTTGAATGATATGAATGTTAAAGTTTTTGAAGAGTTTTTTCATACAAGTTTGTTTGTTTTCAGTTATGCTGGAAACGCTGGATCAAAGTGTGCACGAGACCAAAAAATGTGTTCCTAATTGTGGATGTGCAAAATGACTTTATATCGGGATCTTTGAACATTAAAAAGTGCCAGGCCCAGCATGACGGCTCAGAAGTCATTGAACCTATTAATAAATTACTGGATACCATTCCGTTTGATGCTGTGTTTTACTCGCTGGACTGGCATCCCCCTGACCACGTATCATTCATAGACAATTTGCACCTGAGGTGATTATATTGGATTTAGATTGGATATAATTGTTACTATTTTGAGTACTCCATTTTTAATTACCTCATTATGTAATTATTTAAGTACGCATTTTACATTATTATGATCTTTCTAAGAAAATGCTTTAAAGGTTTCATTTTTTTCACGTTAAATTTTATATTAATGTGTACACTTTATGTTCAATCAACGAGTGTTTAAAAATTGCTCAATTAAAAAATTATTGACCTGATTTTGTGATAAAAACCAACATTCCGTGTTTCGGAAGTTACATGAAAAGTTATAAAGTTTGGATTGATGTAATGCAGACTTGGTATATTAAAATAGATGCATAGGTATAAACGCTTGGTAAATATATTATAAGATTTGCATGCAGAAAATTACATCAACTTGCAGGATGCAAGTAATTCGCGCGTTTTCGCCTTACAGTGCGTCGAAGTTTTTGATGATTTTTTAAAGCACGTCATACCCCATCTAAACTTTCAACGGCCAGTTTTGAGCGATTTCATTTGCCACGATGCTTGAAATAGTTCTAAACTTTAACCGACTTTAATGAATTGATTTCTATTTTAGAAACTAATTGGCTGAGTAATCTATAAATGCGACTTGCTTGAATTATATTAGGTATTTGTAACAGTTGCAATTATAGAATATCTTTTGATTTTATAGACTTTGTAATTGTAAAAAAAAATTAAAGTTGAATGTACTTTGAACGTTACAAATTTAAGAAAAGATAATAACAAAATTATGAATGAATAAAAGAATGAAATTAATTTTAATAAACTAATAAGATATATTTTAACAAAAAAAGAGCTAGTTAAATAATGAAAATGATTAATGCAATTGAAGTTTTAAATCTGCATTGATAATTAGAAATTAATAGAATATATTACAGCATGATAAAGTGTATCACACACAATTTTTCTTTATTGATAAACTTTGAATACTACGACCACGTCAATAGTTATTAACTTTACATATTTTTTAATTTAATACTAAAATCTAAATTACAGGGAGGTCGACGAATCTTCGGAGATATCAAAAGAGAATGCCCGGGTATACGACACCGTGACATTCAAAGGGCCGCCGTCGATGAAGCAGCGTCTTTGGCCGAGGCATTGCGTGCAAAACAGCTGGGGCGCCGAGTTGCACCCGGGCTTAAAGGTTGTCGAGCATGGGATCAAGATTCACAAGGGTACGAACCCTGAGGTCGATTCATATTCCGTTTTTTGGGACAACAAGCGGCTTGCTCACACGACACTGAACGCCCATTTACAGAAGATGAATGCCACAGATATCTACATCTGCGGAGTAGCATACGACGTGTGCGTTGGCGCCACGGCGATTGACTCATTGACCAGTGGCTATCGCACTATCCTCGTTGACGACTGTATTCGGGGTGTCGACCTTCGGGACATTGAAAAGACGAAGGCAGCCGTGCTTGAGAAGAACGGCGTGATCGTCAGCTCGGCTCAGGTCAAAGATATGGTCGAGGGTAAAGACCGAAGACCCGAACTGGGCTACAAACTGGCGATGGAAATTAAGAATTCAATGGTGCAAACGGGAAGCAAAGACATCAAAAGTCAGAGCACGACGAAGGCGTGAGATGGTGCTTTGGGTTGATTATCGAAAGCGCGAATGAGCTTCGGGTAAATGTGCTGATGATGACGAGCGATGAATAGTTTCAGTGCTTGCGATTTATGTATTTACCAATGCAAAAATTGTTTTGCTTGGCAAATTTCATAAAGTAAGAAAGTAGTTTGATAATGCTATCAATTTTATGTCAAATAAAATCGTCTCTCATTATTTCATCAAGTTACTTTTTCATATTTTGTATTGAATATTTGCACATTGATAGTCATTCGAAAAACTTTCATGCTTAATTATAAAATTATGGATATAAAGATGCGTATTTATAATGAGAATTATCAAGTTATCAATTCAGTAATATAGTATTTATTGATTAGTTATTATTAGAAAAAGAATTAGCAGATCCTTGTTCATAAAATACATGACTAATTCATGCATCATCTATTCGAAATGGGCTTTCATGTACAGTGAATTTATGTCCAATTTACATACATTATGCATAGGATGAGCATGATTGGTCAATGTATTTTTTGTATCAAATTTCTGTTCTTAATCTGTCTTAAAATGCATAAAAAGTTAAATTATGTACAATTGTTTTATCGAATTTATGAATTGAAACTAAACATCATGAATCCTCATCATTCGCATGACCGTTTGACATTTCAATGGCTCTTCTGATACATTTTGATC
This sequence comes from Aradophagus sp. ZL-2020, assembly GCA_022817685.1. Lineage (NCBI taxonomy): Eukaryota > Metazoa > Arthropoda > Insecta > Hymenoptera > Scelionidae > Aradophagus > Aradophagus sp. ZL-2020. The sequence continues at coordinate 4,727 of JABFOV010000489.1, read as the reverse complement.
GATGCTTTTGATATACAATTTTTGCCGCCTTTGATATAGTGCGGAGTCATATTGGCGCTTGTAACTATTACTGAATGTTAGAATTTTTTATTTCATAGTACAGATGTCGATTGACTTAGCAATCCAGGATTGTATATATTGACATTTTTTTATTAAATTGTTTGAACATTTTTAAACAAATATTTTATAAATATGATGTTGTTTTACTAAAGAGAAATTGTAAAATGTAAAACAAAATTATATTTTTTGTATAGTTTACTTAAAATCATACATTTGTTATTAATTAATGAATGTATTTACTCATCATATAGTTAATCAATTTTTTTCTTATAACAGGTTATATTGAAAAAACACTGAATTTGTATTTCCAAATAGAATTTCAAGATTATTAAGTATGAAGCAGAGAGAAATTGGAATAGAATGATTTGGCGAAGAAGAATGAAAGTAATGATTTGGCGAGTAAAGTAATGTAATGAATTTTTGTTTGAAAAAGCAGTTGATAAAATAAATGTTTTAATTTTATTTTGTATTTCTGAGAATGCCTGATATACTGAATAGCTTTAGATTTATAATGAATTATACAACGAGAAATAAAATTGTAACTACGTAATTATAATTTGTCAACGGCTTTATTGAAATCAGAGATTTAATTAAGTGTTTAATTATAAAAAAACATATTCAAACTGAATGTAAAAGGTTTAGTTGTTTGAGTAAGTATAAATTCATATTTTGAGCTGCTTAATTGTGAGCAAGATAATTTAGTGATTAATTGTAATTTGTCAACAGAACATTTATTTTTGCGACTGTTACGGAAAAACCATTGTTTCTACTTCTAATAATTTTCAAAAAGCTAAGTGCTTTGTGTTGTGTCAAGAAAAATAAGTTTTAAGAATAGTAATCTGAATAAAATTATTATTCAACCAAACAGAAAGTTATAATGATGGAAAATTGAAATACGTTCAATTATTTGTACTTAAAATATTTTTAAAATGTTAAATTCTATTTTTAAGATGAAATTATAAAATTACATTTTATTGTATAATTTCTTATTTGTAAGTACAAACACATATTGAATTGTATGACTATATGAAAATAGTATTATCATTCCAGAAACAACAATTAAACCAGTTAATCATTGGTCGGGTGTATTTGCATGCAAATCAGATTTCTTAATCCTTTTACCGTAACATATCAATACAATAATTTTGTCATTTAACTTTTGCTGCTAGAAGTTCTTATGTTCACTTGACAAATTACCAAAATGCATTTTAATGATTTTAAAATAAAATTAGCGAGTCGTCGAGTGTATCTGCTTGCTTTCACTGACACATTGAAACAAACGTGTTAATTCCTTTTGTTTCGCAATTTCATAATTCATGTATAGTCGCGCGACTGTATCTTAGGTGTTGAAGACAAGGTGACAATAGTTGTTCATTGTTGAAATACAATTGTTTCCTGTTCGAAATTTCGGAGCTTGATTCTCTTGTAATCCTCACCCACTTCTGTCAAATAATTATGTTGTAAGGCATTTATTAGAATGAATTTTATTATTAAGTTATTATTATTATGGTGGTATTATATATTTTTGTTTAAAAAAAGTTGTGATTGAGTTGTGAAAGAAATGAATTTAATTCTTATTTACTTTAAACTGTAAAATTTATATTTACATTAATTACTATCTGTAATCGTTAGGTTTTTCTAAAATGCTTTGTTATATCAAATATTTCTATGTTATTGATCACGTTAACTTAAAATGAAAAACACATTGTTTTATAAATATTTTTTTGTTATTGATTTTGTTTATTTGAAATTGTTTTCCGACCGTTAATCGCTCAGTGAACTTTGATATCGAAAATTAGGTCGTTGATAAAATGTTACAATATTATCTTTCTACGAACTTGAAATTTCATTTTAAAGCTCATCCGATCATAAACTAACATTAATTATCGCCTTAAGTGCTTAGACGAAGCTTTTATTACTTTTGGATGCGATGTTTTCGTACATCGGTCACCTATCTAAATAGTAATCGTTGCCAACAGTACTTCGCTTAGGTTTCATTCGATGTAAGTATTCTTATATTTTTGTGTCATTATTGCTAATTTAATATGAAAAATCAAAGTTCTTAAATTACCAAAAACAGAAAAAAAAACTATTTAATGCGTAAGTATTTTTGTTTAAGTTTACATTAGATGTAAATAAAAGAACTTTGCTTTGTTTTGTTTTTCGAATGTTTACACATTTCGACAATTTCGTGTTGTTCGTTTTATAACAAAACTATTTAATGCGTAAGTATTTTTGTTATGTTTACATTAGATGTAAATAAAAGAGCTTTGCTTTGTTTTGTTTTTCAAATGTTTACACATTTCGACAATTTCGTCTTGTTCGTTTTATAAATGTTGCAGGTATGGCTTTTATTTTTTGTTTTATTTTTGTTGTTCATGTTCTTACAAATGTTAAATAAATAAACAAAAACATCCAGAAAATTAAAGATAACAATTAGTTTGTATTCATTGAAACTGTAATTACTGTTAACGTTTTTAAACGTTTTCAACTTTCCAGTGCCATCTATTTCAAAAATTAAAACAAAAGTCACGTTGATTTTCAAAAAAAAAAAAAAAAAAAAATCAAGGTCATTTAAAAAAACAACACATTCATCAAATGTCTTCAAACGTTTTTATTCAAACATCCAACGCCATTTGTCTTAATATCGAAATCAGAAAATAAACGAAATCTAAAATTGTATTAAAAATAAAACCCGAATTCATTATTGTATACATTCCCAATAAAAGAAGGAAAAAGAGAGGGAAACTCAGTGTATCGTTCTTGACAATCGATGTCTAAGAAGGGATGCTTCAAAAATCCCCCCACCCTTCGGCCGCGTAACCGTGAAAAAAGGAACGAGAAAAATCGGCGCGCTCGCGGGCGGAATTAAAAAGCGATAACAAGAGCGAGCCGCAGTCGGAGTGAGCTTACATCACTGTGCGCTTGCAACGGCGCCGGAGAGTCAATCGAGCTTTATACCGCGCCGGTGCGCCACACACGGGGCCTCTCAGTACGCCGAGTTCGGTCTCGCGTCGAGCACCGGGCCGCTGGCGACGCTTCGGGAGTGCGCGATTCGCGACCGCACCATGCACCGCTGCCACGTGCTCGACGGCCGCGCGTCATTCCTCCGCGACCCTTCGCAACGTTCACATCTCCGCGCGTGTCCCGCCATCAAGTGTCGTTGAATCGCGTTTTCAGTTCGTCTCAGTCGCGTTTATGTTTGTCTTTCTTTTTCTTTTTTCTCGTTAAAGTATAAGTGCGCGTTTATTTCGCCTCGAACTTGATTGATAAAATGCGCCTACGGCATGCTGTCCCGCGCGCCACGTTCGACCAATTGGATACAGTCTAATGAGAAGGAGAGATATTACACGGTAATGACAGCGTTCGTTGACTTTTTACGAGTCAACGTTTGTTACCCGCCCCCTACTAGCTATCCGACGGCTCGCAACGTTGAACGCTTTTTTGCTTGCTAGTCAAACGGCTTGCCCAGGAAGTCGACTTTTGGACAATCTTGTTTCTTTGTAGATATACATGTGAGTGAGCATTTTTTCATTTTTCATTTTTGTTTTTTTGCTTTAATTAATGGTCGTTAAAGTTTTGAATGTAGTGTGTAAACAGTAGCGCTTGAAGGTCATTCGTGAATAAAAGATTCGGATTGTTGATTGTTTTGTTGTTTTATTAGTATTATTAGTTTATTACTTTGTTTTCTATTATAACAATGGAATGACCTTCAAACATCAACGCATTGAAAAAGTCAACGGTCGGTTATGTTTTTAGATATTTCGTCAGATTTTGATTTAGTTTGTTTAATTGTTTATATTGTAACAATGGGATGACCTTGATGCAACATTATTTAGAAATAGCTGGCGACCGGTATTTTTGTTTTATGTTTTCAATTACTAATTGATGTTTTCGTTTCTTTTTCTAAATGTACACAATGAATATTTGTATTTTAGTTTTATTTATTTTACGTCTTTTCATTGAGCAATTGTTTTCATTTGCTTTTATTGCGTAAATGCTGTTTTGTGTTTGTAATTTGTTTACGTTGTTGGTAAGGGGTCGACCATAAAAGATTTTTATTTTCTATACTTTTATGTTCGACATTCCTTTTTTTTTTTTCACTTTTTGTAGCAATCATATTTAATAGAATGTTGATTGTTGCAAACATTTGCTTTTATTTACTGGTGATATTGAATGATCTTCGAATATAATACATTCAAGAAAATAATAAACAAGTACCAGCTTGTTTTTAGATTAATAAAATTATAATGATCAATTTGTGAATTCTTTTGACGGTAAATAGACATTCACCTTGAGAATCGTCAATGATAAAAAATAAATAATAAATAAATAAATGAATAAATGAACAAAAATTGTTTCAAATGCTTATAATCTTTTTTTTTATGATGAAATTTTTTTTATGATGCATTTTTTTTTTTATTATAATGATGAATATGATGAATGAATTCTTGAAAGGTGTAAATAAGAGCTTGTTTTTTTTTTTTTTTTTTTTTTTTGTTTTTTTTAATTCAATAAATTTAATTTCTTTCCCTTATTCAAATCTGACTCTGCCACAGATCTGACGGTTGTGAAGTTAGGTGGTTCGTAGTTCTCTTAAAAAAAAATAATATTAAACAAAAACAGCAAGATATATACTATGAGTTATAATAGAACTCAGTATTGTA
>JABFOV010000488.1:0-37546 GCA_022817685.1 Aradophagus sp. ZL-2020 | reverse complement strand
GCGTTTCCTTAAAAGCGGATGAAATTTGACACGCCCCGTTTGCACGAAGTGCTTTCAATTGAATTTGAAGCAGTAACGTACGCAGTAGAGCTGAACGGCAAACAATTGCGAAGTCTCTTGCAGTTATCCGCCAATCCAGAGTCTTTTGTAACAACCAATTTAATTAGACTATGATTTGGTATGGAATTCTTATTATTTCTTGGTCGTTCTCTACTTTTTTTTCACTTTTTTTTCATACAACATTTTGTCAGCTCTTTCTAAATGACCCGTGTTTGAGAAACCGTACCTTGTATAACATGCTTTTCACAATGAAACGATTTCATAGATGATTAATGTAAATATAAATTAGTATTTGATTGCATGCGTCGAATACGCACCAAGTATTTGTCAGTACGTCGAGTCGATGTTGGGTTTACGTTCCTACTTTTTTTTCCTTTCTGTCTCCACCGTCAATTTGTTTGTCAAATTGATTTCGACTGAAGAGCCTTGTTTTCACTGACTGATTAATTGATTATAATTTAATTTTAATTGAAGTGAGATTGACTTGAATTGAATTGCGATGTGCGCCGCGAGCCGTACGTGAACGTCTCAAAGCTAATGAAACGAATAATAATATTGTCTTCCTTTTTCTGTTTCTTCAACACTCTAGTTGTTCAGGATAAAGCCTCTACCAGTGTTAGTAAGTACTATCACTTGATCTGGTGTGATTGGACTGCTGTAGTTAGAAAGGCTATGCGTTTCACCTTTATTATACAATTATCTACATTATTATGTACGTACAGAAACTTAACACCAACTTAATCCATTTTAATCCACCTCAACCGACTTGACCCGACGAGTGTTCATGTTCATAGTGGTCCAGTGTCACGCACTCACCTTGCCAAAGTTTTTCTTTTCCTCTCAACGTTTGATGTTTAAGCTCACTTTTATTGTTACTTTTTTAAAATCAATTTCGATTCAGAGTAGTTCTTCTTAGTATACACTGAAATACAATTATCCCTATTTGTTACCACATGTGTTTTTTCTTTTCGTTTTAATTCATAACTTAAAACTTCAATCTTAGAATTTTTCAACGTTTATACTAAAATGATGAATTGAATCAACGGAATTATTATAATTGATATTCAATTTTTACGAAGAAAATGCTTTTTTATTTTGGCTTTTAAAAAATCAGATTTAATCATTTAATCAAATTTAATCATTGGACAGAATTATCATGGAAAAAATAATTTTGATTCTGAGAAAGAAATTATTTCGTTTATGATGGAAATTTTCTTCTGACGACGTAAATACAGCTAAAGAACTTGTATCATTCTCATAGAAATAAATAAAAAAATGATACAATTTTAATTAGGTATAATTGTATATATTCTTTTCTTTCTGGACCAACTATGAGTTGAACGAAAACTTCACATTCACGTAGGTGCTTTGATTTATGTCACTGACATTTATTTATTTTTGTTTACCTGTCACACACAATATTCATCGTTTTTTATCCTTAAAGGAAGGGTTTATTATCAATAAACTGACAATCAACTTCTAACGTTATCGGTAGAAGATATTAAAATCTATGATTTTATTAAATTTCAAATTAAAGTCTTTCCTTGAATAATGTTAAAAAAAAAAGAAAATATATTTATACAATTAAATTTTAGAAATTATACGTGGTATATCAAAAATATATTTTTTCAGTAGTTTAAATGACATTTTCCAACTGTTCTTAATGATTACATAAATATATTTAAAAATTTTAAATAATGAACACTGTATGACAATTTTTTATTAAAATAAATTCTAAATGAAGTTCTTTTTCCTTAATTCGTTTCACAATCATTATATTCTTTCAATAATACATTTCTCGACTAACAGCATTACTTAATCGGATTTTTTTTTTGTTTTTTTTTTTTTGTTTTTTTTTTTGCAAAAGTACGTACATACAATGTCTCACGGCATGCGTTCTAGTACGCGTCGCTACACGCGTTTTTATAGAAATGTTCGCATTGACAAGCTTATAATATATTTACATAACGCAGTCCGTGGTTTTGTTGTTATTAATTCATAAAACCTATCAAATAAAAAATATATATTGAAAATTAAATATTACTCGAACAAGCTTGTCTGAATAAATATTAACTGTTACTATTATATCAAATTCATCGTCGGTGTACTAGCAACATACTCAACAAACGCTGATAACAAATGGTGCTTCAACCAACATAATGACATTTATCAAAATAAATATCATACAGCAATTTAAGAATCTCAACATAAGTCCTAATTTATGTAATCATTATCACCATCATCAGTCCGTAAAGTTTCAATCCCCTACATATCCTGACAAACCAACTTTTAAAAATGTTCATTTATTTGACATCATCTTTAATGTGCTAACATGAAAGATTTGCTGCTAAGCTGCTAAAGTTTAAAAAAAGAAATAAAGTAATACGATTCTCCTGAATAGTTTATTTGCAACAGTATATTCATAACTGTATTGTTTTAATAAGTTAGTTGTGAGTTAAAATCAATTTGGACATTAACCACAATGAAATTAACTTCATCTAAAATGATCAAACAATGAAATAACTTCTTAAACAATTAAACTTTCACTGATTATTGTATTCACATTTTTAATTGAACTCAATCTAAAGTGACTAAGCTTTCAACTGGTAAAACATTATAATGATATCATCAACGTTATTGTCGCTCAGCCAAGCATTATTGAATTAGGTGTATACAATAAATTTTAGGTACTACAACTTCGACGCAGTTGTTGAAAGAAATTGTATACACGTAGTTTTTCGTAACATTAATCTTGTGTGATGTTAGCTGAGTGGCTTAGTTCCAACTTCTCGAACTTCCAAATACCCAAGTTAATAATTCATTGCCCAACACCTCGTATCCTTTTGCGAAACAAGTACACTGCTAATCACCGCCAATGTCGAATTTGAAATCATATTACCAATTGACCACTTGATACAAAAAATTGGAGTATACTTTCCCGCAGTATCAAACGTTTTTTCTTTCGTATGAAATTCAGACTTCGCGAACTGAATAAATAATCCTGTGGAGATGCGAAATGAATTTAGAAAACGCTTTTACTTGTTGTTAAATATTTTATTATTGAGTATGAAACCTTCTAACTTCGTAAGTTGAAATAGGACATGTATATATATATATAGTCAATATCTCATTACACCAAAAAAAGTTTGAAATCTCTGAAATCTGATTACATAAAGTTTACATAAAAGAAAAATATTTCTTCTGTTTTCTTCTATTAGTTTTTTGCGTTTCTTGTGTTTCGAAGTCGAATTTTAAAATCAAATTCTTGCATCTATAATACATTGAATACTCAATAATACACTGATACTGCCTTATAAAAAAAGTGCATACAGTAATAACCTTTCGAACATTTATAATTACATATAACAATTATAAAAATACCTAATTAGGCGTGATTAAATTTTTAAGTTATTAAATCAGAATATTGCGCTAGCGTGCCTTTGAAATTCATTCAGTAAGAAGATTCAATTTGCCAATTTGTCAATCAACATCGTCGAATGATTTGCCGAGCAAGAAGCATCAAACGGATTCAATCATTGTGTTCATGATTAACGTGATACTTGCACGGCTTATCACTCCATAGCATAACAAATTCATATCGCGTTGTTTGTGCGGTCGAAGCAGTGAAAAGCCTAATTGCGACGCAATAAAGTCATGCCAGTGCGACTCAGCTATCAATTAATCATTTCCGCGCTTAATGGAATATTGTTTATTGGAAATTCAGTTCGATTAGCAAAGAAATTCTTTCAACGCTGCTGCGTTTCGTCAATGTGAAGACGACGGTCCCTTCCGTTTCATCAATCTTTGTATCTTTGTTTAGAAAATGTGCCTAATCGTTTCCGAGTGGGATCCTGCACCTGTACACAAAAATAAGGGATTCGCTGGTTTAGTGCTTAGCAGAGCCTTATATAAAAATACTCAGATTCTCCACGATAAAGAAGCTTTGTAACTTATAAAAAGCAACAAAAGCTTCAATATGGCAGCTTTTAGGATTTATTAGTTTTGCACTGAGTACCAACGCCTTTAGGTCTCGAAGCTCAAAAGTGACCTCACAGCGAATTCCTTTTTTGCGTGTATATTACGCCTCGTCATGAATCATTGTCCAATCCTGTGTCTGGTGTCATTAAAATAATCTGTCAAGTTAGAAATACTTGAACCAAAATTATGCTAAAAGTTGCTGTGCCGTATAATTGATCTATGATATCGCGAACGCTTCCATCATTAGTGTGCAATTACTTTAATTTGTTAATATAATTTGCAATAAAACTATGATTATTGCTTATATAAGAGTACTTTATTGTAATAATGTAGAAGTGTGCTCGGTATTGTGGATCAAGCGTAAATTGTGGTGACTCTTAATATTCCCTTCTCAACGTCTAGCGTTTGGACGAAAGACAAATTTCCAATGACGTTGAATATTGTCACACGAAATTCGATGCAATCGAATCGCACCGTTCATTAATTGTATTGTTCGTGACATATCAATGTCCACATTTATACAGAATTACGATCCTTGAGTGTTTACACAGACATAAATTGTCGAGGTTAGATTAGAGCTGGCTATATTTTGTAGTTGTCAAATAACAACAATGTATTCCTCAAATGTTCGATACTTTGAAGACATTTTAAAGACTTGAACAATTAATTATTAGTTAATAAAATGAAAATTAATTATTTGTCTTATATTTTCCAAACTTAAAATTGTAATTTTTATCCAAGATGCGAAATTTCGTATAAAAAAAGTAGCGTATTTTTTTCTTCGCATATACATACTACGAATCGCATATCACAACTATGAAATATAATCAGTGTTTCTAAGCAAACCAAACTTCTTTTCAAGTGTAGCAAATGTGTAGAAATTACCGATCAATGGTGGCCTGTTCTCAACGAATGACAACCTTTTTATTATTACATTTTTCCTTTGTTGTTGCTTACTGACCAACCACTTTACCGTTTACCATTCATCCGATTCTAATCAACTGTTCCATTACCTTAGATATTCGTCCGGGCGCAGTTCGATTACAACCCGCTGGAAGACCAGCTGATACCGTGCGCCCAGGCTGGCATTCAATTCAACACCGGCGACATCCTGCAGATTATCAGTAAAGACGACCATCACTGGTGGCAAGCTCGGAAAGATAACGCGGCTGGATCCGCGGGTCTTATACCATCGCCCGAACTTCAGGAGTGGAGGATCGCCTCCATGGCCTTGGAAAAAAACAAGCAGGAACAAGGTAAGGGCATCCGTCCATTCAAATCCGTTATGAGCAAATCTTCGCAAGAAATGGAACCTAATTCATTCGTTGATCAGTTACAACTATACTGAGATAAAATCAGTAATATGATTCAGGAAATTAAATAATAATATGATCTTCGGTTATCTTTTTTTATCTTAATCCAGTCAAATAGAAAAGTTATATTGGAAAACTAAACTTCATTTAGTATACAAGTGATACAAATCGGTATTTAGTCATACATACGTTTTACGACCAAAACAAATAGTTTTTTCACAATTTTAATTATGTCGTGAACGAATAATAGATTATCTGTAACGAATGAAGTAGGCTCCGATTATTTTCAGGACTACGGGTTTATGGGGTAATCTTAAAGCGTATTGAATGTCTATGTTCCGTTTGTCCTTTCTGCTCGCGAGTCGTCGCACCAAATTGGACCAGTAAGTATTGACTCTAAGTTAGCGGAATCGAGCCCGTGGGCTCAATAAAATGGAAAGCGCACGCCCTCAGCCAAAGGACCGTTGCGTGCGTTCCAGCAGATCGCACTTCAAGTTTCTCCAAAGTGCGAACTTCGCGAGAGCCGAAGCGTCGATTGGCGCGATCCCCTCAACCATGTCATGTTGTCGCGTGTAAATCAAATCATCCGACAGAATCACATTTCCCGTTATCGCGCGGTTTTATGCGGCACTGTGATTGCGTGCCGCGTTTTGCAACGTCGATGTTTTCTTTTTCTTTTGTTTCTGATTTCGTCTCTATCGTTGCGCACGGGGAGAACGCATCTAACACGGCTAACTGCATTTCCAGTGGTGAAGCACGTAGTACGGACAGCCAGAAATATTTGCTGTTGATTTTTATGCGGTATTCTGTTTGAATTAATATTTGTTCGCAATTTTCTACTAACTTCATTTACATATATATTATTTACTGCGAATAATATTGTATTAACGCATAACTCATATTAAAATCAATTTTAAATAACAAAGTACCGTTTCTTTATTTCATTTATTCGAATTTCAAATTTAAATGTTTCATATTCTCTTCTAACTATGCAATAAAAGAACTTAGCGATACTTATATAAATCATTTACTCAGTATTTTTTAAGAAAAAATTTTTCACAAAAGAAATTTTCAAAATTTTGTTGTCAGAGATGACCGAGCTTCGTGTCTTCATCGAAGTAGAAGAGCCAATAAAACTGCTTTCTCTCCACGCGCTTGTCAATCCCGTCCTACTGTTATTATCACAACAGGCCAGCATATATAAGACTGTACATATCTATATATATATTTCTGCTCGTTTCATTTTGTGTAAGGTTTTTTCTCAATGGAGCATGCGGTGTCGTCATTGTTGTCATTGAAAACCTCGTCACTTCGATCATGGCTTAGTGTCGAGCGACTGCGCCCAAATCACGCGTCTCATTTTGTTCCGTGACTAGCGATACTAAAATGGGCAAACGAATCTAATTAGCGCGCATCATATTTTGGCCGGTTCCGCGGGGTCTCGTTCCGACCGAGGCTTAATGGCCGGGGCAAGCGCGATAAAACCGCGTCGCGGGATTACGCGCCAAGACAATAAATCGCCGAGATAAGCGGACCGCCGGCCGGGGCTAATTCCACCGTAACGGACCCACTTGAGCCGACTGCGGGCGATCGACTTTAAAGCGACTCCCCGCGGAGGGCCTTAAAACATTCAACGACGTAAACGTCAGTCGCGGGAACGGCCGACTCGAGCGCCCATCAAGTAGCGCGCTCGTTTCTTTCTTTTGATGTCTTGTCATTTTGCCAAGCACAATGTCGCTCACGTGCACCGAATAACTCGAGCCGGGACGTTCCTAACAAGTACGACGAATGAATGTCACTCGAGGAGTCTAATTACTCTCGTTGAGAAAAAAAGGAACCGTGGGACAACACGCGGCGTTGTTTATGCGCTTCCGGACAAGCGGGGCTCGAGTGAGGCGCGACCTGGTTGACCGCTATCAAGTCTTACTTTTTTCAAACAAGTATTGAAGTCGTGAGGTTGACGGGTTGAATCGTTACGGGAATTGTGTATATGGAAACAAATTATTTTGTAAATTTTATGAATATCTTTGATCACGTGGATACCGTTATTTTAGAAATTTTTAAGAGATTATTAATTCAATGAAAATTGATAGACAGTGAGTATGAAATTGTATATATGTTTTGATAAATATAGGTTATACCTGACCTTTTGACCTTGCTAAAAAATATAATAAAATATAGTTAAAAAGTTTACCATAATTAGAAAAAAAAAAAAAATTTTGTTAATCAATAATTGCTCTCTTCAATTACAATTCAAATTCAAGAGTTTTTAATGGACGATTCAATCTCCTCCATTCACTTTTACGGTAGACATAGTAATCTTTTCTTCGCGAATAATTTACAGAATATTCGTTTATCAATTTTCCTTAGAGTTTATAAGTTTTCATTGTTTGATACTTTTTTATAATTTTTATAAACGAATCCGCAAATCCGTACGAGCCAACAGCGGAGCTGTGTCTCGAGGGACCAAGTGCAATTTGTTTGAGCAGCGTTTCGACGCGAAATCGCGGGGACAAAGCCGGCGGCTTTAGTCAACGTCTAAAATAAAGCCTTGAATAACGAGCGATAAGGGCCCGATCTTTAACATTCAGTTGATGTCGTAGTTCTTTTGCATTTTGCGATTAATTGGAATGACACTGTGATATTTTATGTCATGCCGGGCTAGACGTTGAAGGAGAAGGAGGATGCTCGTCTCACACCGAAGGTTGCGACGGCTCGACAGGTACGAGTTCTGTCTGCAACTGCAGAGACATGCGTAGAGTTCGCGTAGAAAAGCATGTTACTATAATACATAGCATCTGTCCGATTCAGCGCAATCAGGTTGCATCGTATGAACTGGATGAATTCAGATAAACCAGGCCTATTCAACTGAACGGATTTTTTTATCGTTCTCATCGCGGTTGGAACCCACTGGGTGCGCTGCTCGAATTCAGATCTGTCTATTAAACTAATCTGCACATTAATGAAGCAAGAACTTTTATTTTTCTACCGTAACCATTTAGGGTTTCTTCTATCTTCTTCTAGCTGCCTTTTATGCTTATGCTTTGTTAATGTGATCATTAGTAAATTATTAATTATGATATACATTATCATTAATTTTTATTATTTATATAATATGTATAATAATAATTGGGTTGTAAATGAAAATCACTTTATTCTTAGAAATAATTTCTCAGAATATATATATGCAGCGCCCCTCGTGGATTATGATCACGTGAGGCACGTCTTCTTATTGCAGCTTTAAAACGAAAGTAAGATAGGCCTGAAATGAAGTCAGTTAAATTCAATCGAGCTTATTTAAGTGGAATGCAAACGTGGCGGGAGGGTCGTTGCCAAAGAAGTAGACCGAGCTGGCGTTAGACTTCCCCGACGTGTTCCATTACGACGCTGAGCGTAATTTTTCACTGGATCACATCGGTCTGAATAACGCTTGCCTTACGCGCGATGATAAAGTATGGTACTTGTAGCCTTTATTAATCACCGTCATCTGTCCGACTGTTCATTTCACTATCATTCGCCCAACTCACCCGGATCATGTAACGCCGCCCAAATCCTCGAATCAAAAACATTTCCTCGCTTGTTTTACGGACGAACGCGTTGATTTACGGTTCGCTGGCCGGTCAATATGACGTGTATACCGTTGCGCAAGTTTACTCTAATTGAAACGCGAGACTCGCTCGCTCGGAATCCGCGTATCGTCCTTCCGGAACTCCATCGCCGGGACTTTGCAAACGAGAAAAGTTTATACTGAGATGGGTATTTTTTTGCAGATGGTGGTTAATTTACAAATTCGTCCATAATCTTGGACATCTTTTAAACAATATAATCGCAATCAATATTGATTTAATGTGTAGCAGCCTTTATTTAATTATTTTACGTTGTATCTTTCGAGATTACGTTTCTTTTACGTACTCTTATAACTGTTGTCTTTTTAAAAAAGTGATTTATTAAACGCCATTTCTTATTTTCATACTTAAGATGATATTCTTTTTATTTTAACGTATTACAATGTCGAAAGCAAGGTTAAAACTGTGATTATATTAAAAATTTTTTTGTTTTTCAATTAATTAATGTTAACAAATATTTTTAATTCGAACATAGTAAAAATTTCTGGAAATCCAGAATATGAAAGCTTAAGAATTAAAGTTCAACTTTTATACTATATATCCTTAAATTGTATTTTTACCATGTTTATAATTACAACGTAATTTTAAATTTCTTATTATGAATGAAGATCAATTTTTATACTAAGAAAATGAAAAAAAAAAACTTTTCTAGTTAATGAAAGTCTTAACAATCACTTTAATATATCATTAAAAATAATCAAAAACAAATTAAAAAACAGCCGAAGAATATGCGAACTGGAAATGTAGTACGACGCGCTTGATTGCGGAAATTGGAAGTAAAGCTACGAGCAAACAACTCATAACGCATTTAAAAGCGATCGTCCTTCGCGAAACGAAATTGCGTTACGAGCTGGATGAATAATTCATCTATGCCAGCGGGCTCAGGGCGACGGAGAGTGACGTGAAAAATTGCCAAAATCCGCGCGAAAAGTGTTACATCTTTCAGTCCCGCATGACCATTCGTTCGTTCACCGCAATTTCAACTCTTCACCGATTCATCGATGAAGTAAAATTCATCGCCGGTTTGAATCGCTTGTACAATCACATTGATGCATCGACTGTCATCAATGTGTGACGAATTTTCAAGCGCATGCCTAAGAAAAGTCGTCGCGCCCATGAGCTTACGAAGTTTCTTAGACATAATACTCGGGAACTTTTTCCCTCGGGTAATGAACGATCGTACCGAGACATTCGTGACAAAGTGAATAAATCGAAATTAATTTTATTTGAATAAAACTTCATTTTTCACTGAAAAATCTAAATATTAGTGATCAATTAAGTGATAAAACTTTATCATAAGCAAGCAAGAAAATCGTTATGCAAATTAATTCATTTCTTAATGAATATTTTTAAATAAAAAATTATTATTAATATATGTATACATCCTTTATAACATTTATTTATTACAAAATATCTGGTGAATGTTTTGAAACAGAAATTAAATGAACATTCTTGTTATGCTATAGTTCGTTGGGATTATCTAAATTTTAAATACATTCAAGTTTGCGATGTACTTAAAGCTTACTGAATAACTTACTAAAATATTTAACTTCAATGAAATTACAAAATTAAAATTTTTACATATAAAGATAGTCTATTACTAACAATTTTTTCTATCAGTGTATATTCTTTTTTACTCAGTAATATATGTTCCAATATTCTTAATGTGATTTTTTATTGATTCAATATGAGGAAAAACTTTAGAATTCAAGACGAGTTTAAAGGAAATTCAAAAAACATAAAAGCACGATAGAGGCTCATGTTTTTAAAAAGGATCATGTTTTTAGCTGGAGCACGAGCTCGAGGATGAAAATGCATGTTTAAATCACGCATCGCAATGTTATGATAAGCTTGCTGGCATTAGGATCACAAGCCAGTTTGCAAAGCTGCCGCAGCTTAGCGTCTGCACTGTGTCGTCACGGCTTGCCATTGTCACGCACTTTGAATTCAATCGTTGTCACACACACCCACATCCACGCCCATACAATCTTTATACTTTGTGACCTGCTGGAACGTCTTGTACTACAAACGCCCCAATCCCGTGTATGACTTCTTTTCTCAAATCTAGTAACAAGAAAACGATCTGCTGGTTATGTTGCGCTAGAAACAAAGCGACTCGCTTCGACAGGACTTGTCTTTTTCCACTCATTGTATTTTAGCGGTTAAGGTTTGTCACGGGGTGAGCGCGTCGATCCGTGCATGGCAGCGTCAGACGGCGTTAAGTCGAACGTAATTGCGATTTAGTTGGCCGAGTGATAATTTTTGTTTATCTTAATTAATTCCGATTTATCAAACCCAACTGTTGCAGCGCTAATTATTACTGGTTTATAAACTATTAATTTTTGAACAATCGCGATTTGCGCACCACTTACGAATTAGATGCATAAAATTACTCGAAGTAATTACGCGAAATTGGTCGCATATACTGAGAAAAGTGAGCTGGATATTTTTATTGTTTAAACAGTAAAGTGGGTCCATACTTGTCATTGCACGAAAATTACTGTTTTTAAACAGCGGATTTTCGATGTAGAATAGGATATAAGTTGGTTTTACCGGCCAATATTATGTAGCTAGCAAAAAACATGTTTCTGTTAAAAACAGGAACTTCCATGTAATGACAAGTATGGGTCTAGGTTACTGTTTAAAACAGTAACTGCTTTTAGTTTTTTTTTCTCGGTGTAATTACTCTTTGAGACATCTAAGCGTTTTGCTGAGCATTCTTTTGTTTAATCTTTGACTACTTTCGAGTCCAGTAAACCGCGAGTACTTATTACAGGTAATGAGTGTAAAATAAAGAATAGAACTGGGAAATGTTTATTGTCAAATACGACCACTTACGTAACTTTTTTTATTTTCTTTTGTTTTTTATCATGATTTTTTTCCGTGTTTCAACCCTCACATCATTAAACGCATTCACTGTAAAAAGAAGTGTTTTAAAATAAAACATGAAAACACGAAGAACTGTTTAAAAATTAAATAAACGTTTTATTTTGAAACGCAAATTGCAACTCAAAACACTTTTTTCCGTTTAAGTGTTTTAATTTAAAACACTTACGAAATACTGTTTTTACAGTGTTCAAGTATATAGTAATGACAAACTATTTATAAAGTAAATGTTGCACGAAGCTAAGGTAGTCAGGGACACAAGTAATTCCTTTTGAATTACTATCAATTTGGAACATCAAGTTTGATAAGTTACATTAATTCAATTGCACATCAAACCATTATAGTAACTAATGCGATAATCACTAATGATTTTCAACCTCAATTTCATGGGTTGTTTCTTTGAAGTCTGAAATATAAACTACGAAATTTTCTATTCTTTTCATCTTATTCTGAAAAAAAAAGATGTCTCAGTAATCACTAATGTAATGGTAAATTTTTGTTTCTGTCATACACAAAATGAATCACAATAAATTTTAAAGAAAAAGCCGTAATATTTTAATTTTACCTCTTTCAGTGTATAACTTCAGTCAAACTTAATTGGGCTACTAGACCATGGCCACCATTAAAAATTAGCTGTCAAATTACGTCGCGTGTCGACTGACACCTATTAGCAGTGATAATCAAATCGCGACTGGATATCGGCATCGAATTAATTGTGTCAGTATGAACTCCAATTTAAAGTAATTAGTTATCATGAAACACGTATTGCTTGATTTATTTCGCGAACTACCGGATGCAGACGCATTAGTTGAGTGCTTAACGACGATTGACATTCGCCAAGTTGTCGAAGTTCAGGGTAATAGTGTTATGCGACGTGGTAAGGATTTACGCACCATATTACGATATTACGAACCATATATAAAAGGAAAATATATAGATTAATGTCGGAACGATAGACGAAACAAGGAGAGAGAAAACTTTGCAGAAACGACAGAAATTGACTGTATCGTCAAATCATGAGCTAGCGCACAAGCCGAAAGGAAAGAGGGATGCAGAGAGTGCGGCGAGCAACGGAGCCGGCTATGAAACGAAGAATGCCCATCCCGTGCATGATACGCATGCGTTAGGAATACCGCAAACGTCGCGCTGAGAGAAATTCAATTCCTCGTGACTTGAAACGTTTAGATCTGACGTTTCGTCTTCGCGTTTCAACAATACGCAAATATGTCAGAAATGAAAACAGAAGATCTTGAAGATCGTAGATAAGATTGAAAAAACAAAAGGTTTTAATTTGAATCAAATAAATTATGTGATTCTATGTTATTTCTTAAACAACCGAACTAAAGAATTCATCGAGAAATAAGTTTACGGAATTTTTTCGCTAGAATAATTTTTTAAATCTAATTATATGTTTATAACTTGTGAGGATCCATTTGAAATCAATTTTCTCACGGCAGCGGAGAATGTCGCAAAAAAGCAAAAGTGTTCGCAATTGTCAAGCGGTTTCGAAATTCTGGAATGGTTACGATTTGGGTTTCAAAGTTTGGATTATACCTCGAGAATTAGATGAAAGTAAAATAATAAATTTGTTAATGTAATGCAAAAATGATATTTTATTAAAATTTTAAAGACAAATCTTATTGCTTAGAAAACAAAATGTAGCTTTTTCTATTTTTATAGTACATCATAAGGTTCATAGATTCAGTTCACAGAAAGTCAGGAAACAAACTTGAAGTCAAGAGCTAGTCCGTAAAAGTTACATGAGGGTCAAAGGGAACAATTGAAAGAGGTGGTAGATGAATTAATTTCGACGGGTGGAGAAATCTTGGGAATGACACATTTGTTAGAACATGTGATTAATGTTTCAGTAATCTTCAGCTCTTCATGAAACACAAAGCTTACCGCATTAAACCTACGGCAAGAGAGGTTGTGTATACCGATGAATATAGAACGCTGGCGACATTAAGCCTACAGAAAACAATTCGGAGAGCTCTGCAATATAAAAAAATAAATTATAGAAAAAACGGAGATTCGGAATCGAAGATGAAAGTAATACATTAAATAAAAAAAAAAAAAAAATCTAACCATTTGCAATATACAGCTATTCTTTTAAAATAATTCTGAAACAGCATGTTTGGGAGTATATGAATTGTGAAATTAATTATTCAACTCGGCGTTAATTTGACAAATATAAATTAATATTAAAAAAAAAGTACTTTCAACGATGACTTTTTCTCATGCAATTGATCTAATCTAGAATTGCACTAATCCATTGTATCAAAACTTGGTGTTCCAGCTTCAAAGTATAATGCGAAAAGGGATAATCATATATACTGTGCCTACTCTAGCCTCTCTTGTTATTCACCTCGTTATACGTTTGAAAGTGTCTTTTGATCTCGTCTGTCAAAGTCGTGTGGTCTTCAGACGTTCATAATTTTTGAACAAATAAATATATTTCTACGCTAAGAAAAAAAATTACATTACAAATTTGTTGTTTATAAAACATACAATCAAAGTAACATAGTTCAAAGTAAAAATCAAAAAATATATGTTTCAAATCACCTATTTAATGTTTAATATCACTTTTTTAAACTTTTTTATTGTTTTCTCGCAGAACATTTTTAGTATCGTTCGTTAATGGTGCTTTTTATATGGAAATTTTTATATCCTCGAATTATTACATAGCTCGCATGTTGCATTTCAAAATTTACATATAATTTCTGCATTTTTTTTCTCGGTGTATAATAAAGAAAGAAGATAGATCACGAAAAAATGATGATATCCATTTATTTTATACTTTTTTACTTGCATACTTTTAACTACAGTTTTTGTTCTCAGATTGTCTCAAATCCCATTACGACAATCGTAGGAAAAATAATTTTATGGTTTAATATCAAATTATAAATAATCCACCTTTCAATATAAATGTTCTTAGGATACAACCCATTACCGCGCCGGCGTTACGATCATCGGCTAAGGTGTCCCCGGGGCATTATTATTTGATAAAAAGTTATCTTCGAGGGTTTAAAAAAAAAGCTTTTTTATTTCTGGGAAACCAAAGCAAGGACATTATGTTTCTTGCGATACATAATGCAGTACAATTTATTATGATGTCAAGACGATACGGCAAATCGTGGTGCAATATAGTTTTTAAATATAATTTATGAGTTGCGCGAAAAAACGATTTTGGAAAAACTTGTTCTCGATTTAACGCCTCAAATGTTGCCATGCACAATAAAGAAATATTCATTACCGTCATCTACATCATCATCATCATCACCATTACCATTATCACGTAAATTACAACATAAATTTCACGTTTTTCAACATAAATCGCATTATTTCTTGTCCATTTTACATAAAAAATCATGTTTCAGTCCCGATCGAAGGCAATGTTTTTTCCTTTTTTCATTTCTTTTTATTTATTCATATATATTTACAATTCATTTACATATATTCTCAATTTTATTGATATATATAATTTATTTATATATATTTACAATTTTATTGATACAAATTTTTGTATAGTTGAACATTATGACGATAGTTTAAGTCGTAAAGTAATGTTACATAAGATAAACAATATGTCACTTAACAGAAATGATCTAACGAAAAATATTTATTTTCAGTCAATTGCTCAATATTTGGTCGAAAGAAGAAGCAGTATAAGGATAAGTATCTCGCGAAGCACAATGCGGTATTCGACCAGCTGGATCTGGTCACGTACGAGGAAGTTGTCAAGCTTCCCTGTGAGTATATTTTTCAATTCATATTTAATCAATCCATTTCGCTTTTATTATTATTATTATTATTCTTTTAAATTACAGTTGAAATCTTAACTATCACTAACAAATTAATAAAATACACTCAATATCAAAAAGCAAAACAATGCAGCTGTGTTTTGACTCATTAAAATATTTCTTATAAAATTTTGGTTTAATTTAAAACATGTTACAAATATAATCAATAATTATTAAAGAAATTGAGAAAACATATTTAACTCTTTTCCTAGCTTATTAATGTTCATATGTTCATATGTTGTATGTTCATAATTTTAATACACATACAGATCCCGCCTTCCAACGTAAAACTTTAGTATTATTGGGCGCCCATGGCGTAGGCCGTCGGCATATCAAGAATACCATTATTGCTAAACACCCCGACAAATATGCCTATCCCATTCCACGTAAGTTAACACAATTAATATTTAACATTTATCTAGGGAGAGATTAACTTTTATTAACGCATATAAATTTATTTGCAAACGTTCAATCTCGTTTAATCCTACTTGCAGATACAACGAGACCTCCACGAAATGATGAAGAAAATGGTCGTAACTATTATTTTGTGTCGCATGAAGAAATGATGGCAGACATTGCTGCTAACGAGTACCTGGAATATGGTAAGCTAAGTTTTGTCAACGTC
Organism: Aradophagus sp. ZL-2020; assembly: GCA_022817685.1. Taxonomy (NCBI): domain Eukaryota; kingdom Metazoa; phylum Arthropoda; class Insecta; order Hymenoptera; family Scelionidae; genus Aradophagus; species Aradophagus sp. ZL-2020. Next base: position 21,258 of record JABFOV010000488.1, on the reverse strand, counting down.
TTTTGATTCATCTTTTTATTATTTAAATTCAAAACAATTTGAAAGCATACATTTAAATCAAATTCATTGACATCAATTTCAAATAAAAAATATAAACTTCTTGTGAATATATTGTAGGCAATTGAATGTTTATTAAAAATTAAATTTAGGGATAAAAACTTTAAGTGAAAGAAAAGAAAATTAATTTATTAAATGTAGTAATATAAAGGTCTTATATTCCAATAGCTACTAATTCTCAATTACAAAATGTTATTGGTTAGATAAAGTTTTTAATTTGTTCCAAAGTTTCGATAAGATTTTAGGTATTATATCTAAGAAATGTAGTTGTATTTATCTTAATAAACGAGACGTTTTATTCTAAAGTAATGCAGTAGTCTGATTAAATTGAAATGAAGACAAATTGTGTATGTAATAGTTTCCGTCGCTTTCATTAAAAGTAAGTTTAACATTAATTAGTACATTGATAAGTTGACCGTTAACGTATATGACCCAATTACGAAATAGATAGCATAGTTCTGATTCAAGTATTATATGTAACTTTCACCGTTCCGTTCTATTTTCAACTTCATTTTGACTAAATTTATGAACGAATTTCAAGGAACCCACGATGACGCTATGTACGGCACAAAACTAGAAACTATTCGAAAAATTCACGAAGAAGGCAGAATGGCCATTCTGGACGTGGAACCGCAGGCCCTCAAAGTATTGCGCACGGCTGAATTCGCACCGTATGTTGTTTTTATAGCGGCGCCCCAACTCCAAAATCTTGCCGACGTAAGTTACACTCTGAATTTTATTAAAAATCCTATTCAATTTTACAGTAGAAGCTCCGATATCCAGTCTACTTGAAATCAAACTCATTTTCCATTACAAAATTAATTTTTTAATTCAATTTTTTTCAAATTGAACAAATATAGAAGTATTGAATTAAAATTAATATTTGACCAAAGCTAATCAGTCTTGACTCAAAGATGTAATTTCAAATAATAAATAATATCATTTAAAGATGAAAACAATAGCCCGCACTCATATTATGTTACTTCCATCAAAAGATGAACAAAAAAAATGAAACCACAATCACTTAAGTTAAAAGTCTTCCTTCATCGCTCCATTACAAAATGAGTCAAGTCGCTTAAGCCACAAAAATGGCCCAACAATTTGACTAAAAGCATTTGCCTTTCATTAACCGATCAAATATTTGCCTAAACGGCACCGATCTTGCATGCGCGAATTCACTTTGTTTAAACAACATCGAAATTTCGTTTCAGTACGACGGCAGCTTAGAACGATTAGCAAAAGAGTCCGACATGCTGAAACAGGCGTACGGCCACTTCTTCGACCTGACTATCGTCAACAACGACATCGAGGAAACCATCGCACAATTGGAAGCTGCAATCGAGCGAGTGCACACACAGCCACAATGGGTGCCGGTGTCTTGGGTCTACTGACAGCGAACCTCTCCGACTCGTCCGGTCCTCGCTCCAGACTGCAACGGTTCGTCGAGAGGCAAACAATAAGGCGCGCCTTTGTCCCGTCGATTTTGCGAAGCAATGTCGATTGCTCGCGGAGCGCACGAAAGAGACGAAGATACGGAGAAAAAAAGCAAACAAACGATCAAGTAAGAGGCGAAAAAGACAAGTTAAAAGAGACATTAGCGAAAGACAAGACCAATCAAAGTTCGGTTCGAGTGGCGATGGCGATTGAGCAATTTGAGTGTGATTGTGACCGCGTGTTCATAATTAATTCGTAGCCATTCAACGACTCAACCTTTTTGTGGATACGTTAGTGCGTCGCCGAAGACCTGGTATGCCTTAGAGGATCGCCGCCTCCTTAGCGCGTGTCCCGCCAAGGACGACCGTTTTGGTCCACGCCGAAGCTGTACAGTGGTTTGCGATTGTTCGCGATAGCCGTTGAACGAAAGTATGTCGCGGCCAAAATTAGGGGGATGGGGTGGTTAACAAGACAGGGAGACGGGTGAGCGGGTACGTTTCTTGTTCTTAGCTTAAAGAGGGTGGGCGCGTGCGACGGAGTCGCGACTGTGCGGACATCGCTGTGGCTCTGAAATACGCGTTCGGTACGTGTGCCATGCTTTACCGCGAGCTTTCATTTGTATGCATTTTTTGCCTGCAACTATCGACCGGTTTCTTATTGATTTCTCGATAAGGGATTCGCGGACCCGACTTGGACAGCCAGCATCTAGCTGAGCGGGGTCACGTATTCATTTGTCGAGGTTGTTATTCGATGGTTGTAAGATTGGGATGTGCAACTGACGGAGAGAATCGGGCGCTGATTGCAAATGTGACGAAAGCGGAAGAGAGAGAACTAATCGATGCAGCAATACCGAGGAACAAGCTCATCTGCGACGCTGTTTCAATTTACTGTCCGTGACCCTATGAGTAACTCCTACTACCGACTCGCATTTCAAATGTACGACTTACAAATAGACACTTTCCTCCAACTGCGGCATACAGTTTGACTTTGCAATAAATGATGAAATGGAATATATATTCATGGAGAAAAATGCTCTGTAACTCCGACGTAACTTGCGGTAAAGTTGTCCTAATTAATGTTGCAATTACGTAAATTAGGGTAAGTTTAACATAAGTTATTTCGGAGTTGTATAACATTTTTCTTTATGTATATATGTATATATATAAATACATATATATATATAACAATGATAAAGCTTATGACACGAGCAAAAAAATCTCCGTCAATTAAAAGCTGACGGTCATCGAAACCTAATTTTAGATTGTAGATACCTAACTTACGATTAGCGAATGCGTAGCACTTCGACATAATATATATACATATACATATTAATACAAATATCAACCTTTCGCTGATAATCGAGTTTCATCTATAGGCGCCAACTTCTCAACAAGGCAGTTATGTAGTCGATAATTTTATGTCTTTGACGTGCCGTGATCGGTGCAACTTGAACATTTACTTTTTTCAGACCTTGAGCACATTCCGACGCGAGTGAATTTCGTATTGGTGAGGATTGATGTTTCAGTGCTCACGAGTTTGTCGGTGTAATTGCCCTTTAATGTAATGTCGGAACACTTATAAACGATCGAATGTACATATTTGTTTCTTTGAAAAACCATGAGCTATGTGAAAAATTTTTTGTACAACTTCAGGTTTTACAAAGAAACATCAATTTTCGACATGATTCCGTATAGCCTTATTTGGATTCTCGTCGTTTTGCATACATATTCGCGACTGACATTGTTTCGTCGACAGATGTAACGTTCGGTTTGTAGGCATTAAGTGATATTTTATTGTGTCATTCAGTACTTTTACCCACTTACTTGCCAAGATTCTATTGATGAATTATAAAGACAATACCTTTATTTTTATATATTGACTCAGGTATTCGTTAAGATAAATTAAAATTGATGTACTTTTTTTTAATCCCTTTTCCACTTTAATCTTCAATATATCGATAACTGCGCAGAAAACCAAAAAATTTTATGAATGTCTACTTGTAATAGAAGTAAGCTACCCGCATGGACAAGTAGGTCTAGCATGGCAGCATGGATAATGAATAAATCTAGATGCCTTCTGAAAACTTTCCACATTTTTGCCAGCCTAGTGCCATATTTAATAGTATGACATTTATCTAAAAGTTGTAAGCCAGACATTTGAATTTGTGCATTACTAAAACTGTCTTGCCAAACTTATGCCAAACTCGAGCCAGATTATTGTTTTCACGTAGGTTGTAAATGTAATTTTAAAATGTATTTTCAAAAGTATTTTAGCTCATTACTTTGCTATGTAATGTCTGCAATATTGTCAGCATAATTACAAATAAATTTAAACTTCCATTACTGTACTGTGGTTACTGTATAAAATAGTTGTTGTCTGTAATATAAATAATTTTTGTCTTTACATATTTTGCTATTATTAATGAAGAATTGAATTTTAATTGTCATTTCAATTCAGTAGTACCTAATAATAATTACGATATAATTTGCACAATATATTGCCGGACTTTTCTATTTGCATTTACTATAGCGAAATATTGACCTTCGGTTCTTCCATTTAAGGGCTTCTTCGAAACATTCAGGACTTAATTTTCCGTGGAAACATAATCACTGATAATATTATCAGAAACTGCACAACACCACAATGATTGATACTGCCGTTTCTGAAGTATAAAGTTTCTCTATGCTGCCATCTCGACTGAACTTTACATTCGACGAAATAACTTGTACAATTGTATGATTCAATGTAGATTTAAGATTGGCGCCTGTAGCTGTATTTTCTCTCAGTCTTTTCCAGGTATAAGGCAACAGTGAAGTCATTCCACAAAAATACATGTATACACTACAGTTTCACACAAAAGTATGTGCTTCAATAGTCAGTTGTGTTCTTATAAATCCGAAAACCTTAGCCCATCTTCTTGGGCCTTGTTGAATTTGGCTCTCTTATCACATGACAAATTTCCAATATTCATAGACTGATGAATATACAAATGCACTAGAGTCAAAAGCACTAAAATAATGAATTACAGGAGTATGTTCAGACGCACGGACAACATTCGGTTTGCAATTACAAATCCTTGTGCAAAACATTTTCCCCTCCTCTTCCCATCCTGTCCCTTAACAGACAATTCAGCAAACAACAAAGAAATGCTATCGTAAGAATCCAAAAAAAAAAAAAAAAAATAAATAAATAAAACACGCGGTTTCATAGGTATATATATATAACGTACATTCAAATAACTAGATAGTCTGTCAGCATGTAATGAAACTAATTACAGATTTTAAAGAAAACGGAGGAATCAGGGAGTGCACTCGTACAGGTGTTTTATGATTAGGATGCTGATTGAATAAAGTAAACTTAATGATTAATGATAACTTATAAATATTGAGGGGAAAAAAAGAATCAAATAGTGATTTGAATACCAAAACTGTAGGAATGATGGGAATGATAGGTTGTATGCGAATAAATTGTAATCACGATATATTTATAGTGTACCCCGAAGATTTATTCGTCGATTCATTGAGTCTAATTTGTCAAACTTTTTAGACAATTGTTTTCCTCCTCCGAGATTCATTTCTTTCAGTTTCATTGAGCGGTTATTTAAAGCTAGAGTTTTTTTACTCGAGCCAATCAAGGGAACGATTGATTGTAATCGTAAACGCGCACTGTCCGCGGAGTTAAAAATACATTGTAAAAAGGAACGAGATTGATGATACTTCCAGTTATTGTTAATCAAAAAACTATGACTGGATAATTTCGTGTTCCGTGTGTGAAACTGTTTGGAATCTATCGCCGCAATCGTTTGTCGACAAATCAAACGCGTAGAAGTAATTTCATTGATTGAACTTTCAACGCAATATAATAATTTTGCACTCTCGTTGTACGGTATTGAATGTATGAAATCATCTCTTAGGCCTAATTTAACTGTTTTATCGATATCGCAGTTACTCATCGATATTATTATACAAACAAATTGTTACAGGTTGCAATTATTATTATAATAATGTAAAGAGAAGGAAAATGAAAACTATAAGTGTTGATAATCAAATAATTTGTAATGTTTAAATCAATTTCTTAAACATCGTTTCTCTATAATTATATCAATTTATATATCAAAAAGTATGTTTAAACAAGGTTAAGCGATAAAGTAATCGGAATTGGTTGATTGAACTGTCAAAATAAATTGAAATACGCAAATATGCGTATCGAAAAGGGGCGCTTTTACGCGTCTCAGTGAACGTTCAAGTTTAAATTACGTCGTTGTTACGTTCGTCATTTGATTGTTGTATAATGTAGCAAATATTTTATAAATGTTATTGCGTGCTCGCTGAGTCGTGTAAAAGATAACGCAGTTTATATATAAGTATATGCTATTGTCATTACGTACATTCTATAAATCACTATATGCATCAATTATCATATCTTTATGAGGCTAAATATTATACTATACTACAATGACCAAATTTCGCTATTGCCGTGGTAACTTTTATTTATCAATCAATATATTCCAAACAGATATCATGACACGTGAAACTGAACATATAATTAAAATGATAAAGCATCATCGATTCAAAGCGATAAGAAATCGTTTGGTAGCGAAATTCGTGGTGCGACTGCGAGTGAAACACAATCGTATATGCATGCTCATGAGAATGCGAATGGCTGCATGCGTGTTTGCATAGATACATCGCGAGTTGTGAATGACCTTGCACAAAAAGACAGCGAAGATGCTAGCAAAATTTAAGCGAACAATTAAATAAGTAAATAAATGAATGAATTAAAAATAGATCGGCTGGGCGTGGTGATTCGGGTAGGCACAAGCGATTTTTTAAACGTTTCCTTTGAATTGTAGCTGCCGGTATCCAAGTGTTTCACTTCTATAAGCGTTGTACGAATATGTATTTACGATGGATGCAATGATAAATTCGTCGATAAATTGTAACCTATTATAACGAGTTGCGGATGTGCTAGTGGAAGTGTCAGTGGAGTGCGTGTTTATGACAACAGGACGATTTTAGGGTAAGACGCGGATTGACGACGGGTCTAAAGAAAACAATAACAATTCATTATGTTTATGTGATTATAAATGAGAGGAAGAGACGAAAAGTATTATAAACACGTTGTTAATTAAATTAATAAAACTATCCCAAAATAATACAATGGCCAAACGTTTATCTATATTATTTATCATTTCATACATATTTTGTTTTCGTTTTTTTCTTTACTGTTTCGTATATTTTGAAATGACAAATTTCTGCAAAATGAAATTATTTAAAAAAGAAATACATATACTGTATTCAATTTTTTGTACATGTTATCGTCAGTAGTTTTATAACGTTAACTGAGATAATAGTATCTTCACCTGGCTAACGTTATGAGAAATATTATAGTAAAAAAACTTTAATAGGAATTAAATATTAATACAATTACTTATGCACGTGCTACCAGTATATTTATTTATCTTCTTTTATTACAAAATTTATTTACAAACAAAGTTGTTTTTAATAAGAAAGTGCATAAACAACATAATTTATACGTTTTGCATTGTAATCAATTTGTTAATCGTGCCAAAAATTTATTGTATTATTTACAGTGTCTCATTAATAATCATCTTATACAATTAATAATTTATAATTGCAAGTAGCTCAAAAATTTAAACTAAACGAATGCAATGCAAAAGAATAAACATATCGTTTGACTCAGAGAATCATATATTGCACAGCCTTCGAGAGAATTGAGTATTTTGTACACAAATAAGTTGAAATAATTAAGACGGTTTATGTTTCCTTTTGAGTGGGTGTCTTCTCGTGGAATTGAGACGCTTGTTCGTTATTAGTGTCGATACCAAAGGATTAGTGTTCGGAATTACTTCGGTGCAATTTGTTTGCTCCATCGAGAACATGTACTCCAAATCAACGTCGTACCTACAGGTAAATGACAAATTAGTATTTCAGATGCAAACTAAACGTTAACGTTGAGATGACGTTTATAATAACAATAATAATTAATAATGTGGCGCATCAACTGTCAGAAACAGATCCAAAAAGGTAGTCACTCAATTAAAGCATGAATGTTACAGCAGTTTTAATTTATGTATTGAAATGTTAAAGAAGCATAATAATTAATTATTAATTAATTGTATTAAATTTTATAAAAGATTGCCACTTATTTTCAACTACTTGTTTTCGGAATATCTTAAGCAGTCTTGACAATATGTCGTAAAATTGTCAAACTTTTGTAAGATGTTTATAGGAAATCTTTTCCTGAGTAATTTAAAACAGATTAAAACATATTACTGTCAACGATAATTTACCTTGGTAATTTTTCTCGCAAATAAGACACAACATTATTACCCACAGTTGACTTTCGACTCATTATAAAGCTAGATAAGTATCGAGGACTTTTGCTTTTCTCAGCGCAATGCATCAGCAATGCCCAAGATTTATAATCAGTGTCCAAAACATATGTGTTGTAAACTCCTTCATCTAAAAAGGCAATAAAAAATTGCGGGTGGAAAATATTTAATCATTGTCCTTATATTAAACTAAAAAGAACAAAGTTTGACTTAATAAATACTTAATCATTATATATTAAATTAAATAAAATCTGAATTTTCTGTCAATAAACACTTTCGCTTTTTGTTATAAAATAACTGAATTGGTATAAAGTGGATTACAAACATGGAACTTCCGCGTGAATCCAATGAGCCGGCGATTCGGGAGCGGGTATCTTCCACGTGATATTGCCGACAAGTTGTTCATTGATAGGATCATCGGTAAAGCTGTACGTGAAGTTCATAGTTACTTCAGCACTTTCTGATGAAAGCGAAAGTTTCGCTCTCATACATCTGTAAGCGAGAGCTTCTTCCGAACTGGCATAGTACTGAATTACGTACCAAGATCCTAAAAACTTTAAACATTTATTAGTTACATTACATTGTTCTTTGCAATTTATCACAAATGCTTTTATTGAAATTAAATGTGGATGATATACTAACAGTATACAAAAAAAATAAAATGTAATTTGGAATAATAATTATTCTTTTGATATTATTGATAATAATTTCAATAAATATTGATTAATAATAATTTTTATAATAATAATAATAATAATAATAATAATAATAATAATATAAATACAAATATTGTAATAATTCAAAGAAATAAAAAAAAATCTTATCAATGTAAACTTTTAAAGTAAAGTACGTATACAAGTTTTATGGAAAATACGGAAATATACATAATTCCACAACTTTTGAATTTATTCATTCACTTGATTACGTGCTCAGCGGGAAGAGTCCAGCAGTGCATTTTAAATGTATATAATATAATCAATCGGAATAAACTATACATCGTGACATCAAAGACGCAATAATAGTTCATTTCAGACAAAAAAAACGACATGAAGCAGAGTTCCGATAAAGTTTTTGTAATATGCTTTGTGTTGATTGCATATAAAATAAATTTAATTGTGTCGCGTGACGTTGTTTTGAAAACTAATTTGATTTGCGGATAATCAAACAACGCTAAATTGACTTTATTGATATTGCATTTGTGAAATCAACGGACGATATTGCTATTGTTTAATCTAAAGTTTAAACAATGTTTACGAATTGTTTAATACAGAATAAATTAAAATTGCTTCATGGCAACAAAATTCAGAAAATTTTAATTTCTAATTGTAAGCTATGTTTGAAAAGTATAAGAATATCATAATTTATAAGACTTGTCTATAAATTTTAAAACTAAAATAATTATATTATATACCTTTAATTAAAATGTTAATGCAAATATTTTTCAAACGTCAATTTCCTAAGACAAATCAAATTTCAAATATTATATTCAAATTTATTTCAAAACGTTAGTTTATTTAAAGTTATTCTGGAGTAAAATCATTAATCACAAACCCTTTGACAAGCGCATAAAAAAGGTTTGCTAAAATCTGTATTTTTAGGCGCCTATACGTCGCACGTTATTCTATAAATAGAATGAGAGAAGAATGTTTTGGAAGAAGATTCAAGACACAAAACATCAAACAAGAATGCAAACTAATATTCGATTAGTCGAGCTTCTCTCGTCAAACCAGCTTCTTCTGAATCAATTTATTCAGACCAAATTTTATTCAGACTACATGACTTTAAAGAATCGCGACGATTATTTTCGCAATCATATCAACTGATCATTGTTTCTCAATAATCGTCAACAATTCGCAAATTTTTATTTCTTTCGGAAACGCTTTTGCAAATATATTACATTAGTCATTCCTAAAATTAATGTCAGAGGATACGATAAGAGCGCAAACTTTTATCAACCGGAACAGCATCCGTCGAATTAATTAAAATGTGAGAATTGCTTTGCCAAGCTATAAAATTGTGCGAGAAATAGACGTTTGCTTTTTATCTACAATTAACTTGATTTAATTTAATACAATAAAAAAAATTAAATGGTCGGAACGAAATTTGCGTTGATTGTGCGTTTTCGTTTTGCTTTTTGTTGCATTTATCGTCTCTGTTAAGTTCGTAACTGAATTTATTCTCTACTATAACGTTTAATTTAAAATTTTGCACGAAATTCCAGAGTACGATGATTTTTATCTGTAAATAAATTCTTTTGTAGCAAAATCGAGAGTTTGTTAACTGAAAGAGAAATGTATTTTTGCGAATCAAACATTGTTATCACAAAGAAAAATAAATTGAATTAATTGCCTGTACGTTCTTGATTAAGTCATAAATAATTTGATTAAATAATTTCAAATTTCGATTTGAACAAAATTCAAAGTATCTGCAGTAGTTTAATTAACTGTAAAAAATCAATACCTGAAGCGTGCAATAAAATATCAAACACCTCAAATTTATTACAATAAGTAATCATAATCAGTTTTCAACTAGCGTCCCAATTAACAAATACTTTTACTTGACAGAGCAATTATTATTCTTTTTGAATACAATAGTCATTTGAAATTTAATTTAATTTTTTTTCGCCATCAATTATTAGATCATAAAACATGATTTATTAGGTCTAATTTGATAGAATGCGCGTTAAATTCACCCTATCTATTTTCCATGCACAACAATTTCTCGTTAATCTAACTAAATTATTGTAATTTGAGTAATTAATAGGTGAATTCAATCAATAATTAGTAAAAAATAATACGATTCTATTATAATAATTTCTATTTACATAAAAAATAATATCCGTTACATTTCTAATAAATGTATTGCGTTTCTAACTTCAAATATATATTACTAATATTTTAATTATTATTAATTATAAATATTGTTAATATTATTATTGAAGCAATTCGAATAATCTGATTTCTTTTTATATAACAGTGCAATCTTACGCGTAAAAAATATTTTATTAAAACAAGGCCGACTTAAAAAAAAACGTTATCTAATTTAATGAAAACTTCCGTCGAAGTTTGCATTGTCAAAAACGGTGCAAAAGTTTTCTGAATACATATTTACGACAACGCGCGTGACTAAAAGATCTACCTTGGAAATGTCAAAGTTCCTTATGGCCTTAACTTTGGGACACTTTGTTTTATCGTCCGGCCTTCTCCACGCGACACCGTCCGCGTGTTGCCACGAAATCGTTGTCAGGAGCAATAAACCGAGAAGCAGCGGATTATAGCACTTTATCAATGAAAACATGCTTGTCGCGTGCTCGTAATCGTGGCCGCGCGCACGGGACACTGCTCCTATCTCGCGTTCGAGAGCTTCTTCGTTGCGAGTTAAGCGCCTGGGGCAACCCACGCGAAGAAAACGCAACGAAACAACGCACTCGCCAAGCCGGTATCCTCGTCGCGTGCAAGAGGGGGATATAGAACTATTCAATCGTGCCATCCTCTTGATTGCCCTGCCTCTTTTCGGCCCTAACGAGACAGTCTTATTGAAATTCCAGTCGACGGAAGACCCCCGTGAATTCGTCTCTGGTGACTCATTACAGTCACGATGCCAATGAAATTCGCTCCTTTTTTCCGATTATTCATTATTTATCGCTTTTCAGAATCGAAGAGAATTCTTGGTGAACGATTATTCATCGGTTTTCTTATGAATAATAGTTCATTTGAGCGCGAGACAAAAGACTTTGTTCCTGTTTACAAAGTCCAATTAAAGAACCGCTCCAAATTTTCATTCATTTGAAGATGGAATCTTGACAGTATTGTTTTTTCATTTTAGGACCAGCGTGTTTTTGATAGTTTGAATCGACAATTTTTGAGTTCAGATTTAATTTTAATTCATTTGACTCGAATGATTTTCCTTATACGGTATTTGTAGAACTTTTAAGACGTCTTTATTGAAAACGTCCAATTGACGTTTAATTCACGTTTGAAACATCAGTGCACTGTTTGCGTACAGAATAATTTAGCTAAGGAAGTAAAAATTATATTATTTGACATAATAAGTCGTCGTTTCTTCATTTTTTAATTTAATTTTCATACTTATGTGTTTAATGGCAAAAATTAATCATTTTTCTCTATAATTTTATATTATTTTTTATTTCTCTAGTTGTTAAATTTAGTTTTCATAGCAATGAAGTTGGTAATAATAAAATATAACAAAGGAAATTCAAAACTGTAAATAGTTATTAATAATTTTAATCATATTTATAACGATTTTTTGAATATATACTACTGAAAATTCTAGATAGAGATAAACTGATTGTCCGATAACACTGACTTAAGTCGAGGAAACTTTCAAAGAAAGCCTCTTAAAATGCACCGGTCAGGAAGATCTTTATCTCCGGTGATAGGAAGTATTTTATCTTCACGCGCAAATTTGAAAATATCTAAGTTTTAAATACCGTTTTAAATCATATCCAAAATCAAAGCACAAGTCATTATTTAAAGTTTGATTTTAGGAAACTTAGTTTTTAAGAAAGTAGATTTTTTTTTTATGTAAGGTAATATAAAATATTGTACTTATGAAAAGAAATAAAATTTAACAAAACATAACGTATTAGACAAAGTTTTGAAGTTTGAAAATGCTTTTCAGGGAAAACGAATAATTATAAAATAGCATTTTAAATTTTATTTTTACTTATGTGCACTACTTTCATCCGAATATCATGGTTTTTCATTTTTCGCCTTTATTTACAAATTTGAATAATTTTTTTAAATACTTCAGGTATCAGTACAGTAAATTTATTTAATGAATGGTATGTTTTATAACAACTTCTTTTTACTAATTGTATTAAAACGTAGACAGAAATAAATCTGAATTACAGTAATTGAAATTATCGACAGTCGATATGATTTACAGTCAGTTTGAAATAATGTAAAATTTAAACTACAAATTAAGTGTTAATTATCAAACATTTTTATTAATAGAAAACTAAGTATTAATTTGTATTTGTAAAACTTAAATAAAATTACATTTAATTTTCAATAAATATTCGATTAATATTTATAATTATAAGGAAAAACTATCATTAAACTACCAATAAAACTATTGTTAAAACAATTAGTGTTAAAAAAGCCCTAATACTATACATTTTTATGAGCTAAAATTATGTATCAACATTATTTTAATTATGTTACAGATCTAAAATTTCTTGCACTGTGAATGTCAACTTCATCTATTCCTTCGTCATCAAATTGCACAGTTCGTACATGATGTCATTTCCAAGGAGGCTTCGTTCTCGGTTGTTCCTTCCCCAATTTTTGAGGAAAACCAATATATTCGCTATTATCAGCCCCAGAAGTCTAGAAAAGTAAAACATCATTTTACTTTTCCATTTTCAAAGTAAATAAAATCTTTGTACAGTTGTATTTTCCATTTTAGGTATGTACCTCAGAAATAGGATGCCAGGTAACACTGTCTTCACTCATTATACTAAGTTCTTTTTTAGCATAATGTTTTTTTGGTACTTCCCTGTAAATTGGCGGAGGTGCAGCAGTGCTGTCAGTAAATCTTGACTTCAGTGCTTCATCATTAGGTTGTTGCATGTCTAATATCTGTGAGCAAAAATACATTTTTAAGTGATTATATTTAGCGATTATAAAACTATAAATTTAAAAATATTATTTACAAACAAGTTATACAGGGTGTCCACTAGATTCAGATAAAATAATTCAAGTGTAATTCCCGCCTTTTTCCTGCATATATCATGCATGAATATTACTTTTTGAGCAACAACAAATTAACGACAATACATATTAAATAATCTTTAATATAAAAATCTCTAATAAGTTCAGGGTTTAAATAAAACGTACTTTTTAAGTTTATCTTAATGCTAGTCGTGGTTGTCCCAATGCTTGACGATATTGTTGTAACAAACGTAAAAAAAGAATAAGATTCGGACGGCCAAAATATAACTTGCATTCTACAAAGAAAATCCCGTGCCCCCTCATTCGATAATGGGCACGGGACACACACACTCACACACGCGCGCGTGTAAGATTACGCTGAATCTTACACCGTAAAAGCGGGTCTAAATCCGTCCCATCCCAGCAAAAATCGAAAATTTCCCGCATTAGAAAAAAATATATAGCACAATTCCCATTTCTTCCATGTCCAATTTTTTTCATAGTATAATTCCCACTTTCCCCGCTCAGTGGACCCTGTTATACATTATAAATAAATACTAATTTTGTATTTCAATAAAAGTGAATTAATAATGAAACTTTACCATTTGTATATATCTTCTAAGATCATTTTGTCCGTCCTTTTTACAACTCGCAAGTAAGTCTTCATTTGACGTTAATGTTATTAGGCTATCAACATGACCCTCGCTAGATTTTGTGCACCGAGACTGTACACCATTCACTGCATGAGGTTCTAATTTTACTGGATCTTGATAACCCTTTGTACATTGATGATTCAAAGAATCACTATTCGTTGGTTTGTTTAATTCAAAGAATTTGTCAACGTTGATTTTCTGGAACGATGCTAAATTTTCCACATTTCCACCTAAATTATTGTTCAGATAAGAAACAAATTTGAATAAAATAACACTATTTACATTTTCTTATCACTGCTTACATTATTTACATGTATTATTTATCAAATAAAACACAATTACCTGAAATTATGCGTAATGCTTGTTGCCATTGTCTTTGCATTACTGAATGCAACTGTTCAACAAGCTGATTTTTACTAGCCTGTTGAGAATTTAGTTGAGCTTCGAGCATTGATGACTTTTGTGCCACCTGCGCTAGCTGAAGTTCATACAATCGTTTTTCTTCTTTGTTTTTTTCTTCTACGAGGTTAATTTCTAGTTGATGTCTGGAATTAATAGTTGTTTCAGTTAATGAATGAAATGGCATTCACATTTGTTATAACAAAGTTATGTCATACTTGTCAATAATAGTTTTAATTTTTCGTGCTGCACACTCAGCTATAGCTCTTTGTCTGCTGTCTAATTCAGTTTGAAAGGCCACTTCTGCAGAGTCAAGTTGTGTTTGAAACTCTTGTTGCTTTGCTTTAACTACCTCATCTAACTGTTTCTGATAAACGTCTCGAAGTTCACAGCGTACTTTTTCTTGTTGTTCGACCATCGAATTTGCTTCTTCTCTTGCTTGTTTCTAAAATTTCAGTAATCCAAATTACAGTAAAACTATAATACTTGAATACAAATGTAAAATAAAGTGAATTAATATTTGAAAAATTAGTTACATGTATTTCTTTATACTTTACCTCAGCTTTTTTTGCATCATCAATTGCCGCTAGAAGCGTGAATTTATTTTGTTCTAGACTGTGGCACTTGCTTGTCTCTTCTTTTAGTTTAAGTTGCAAATTCTCTTTCTCCTGACGCAAAACAGTTAATTCAGCTCCGCAAGTATCTAAAGCTTTATGAATGGCCACCATTTCATTTCTGATCTCATCGTTTTTCTTCCTTTCCTTATTTAAATCTTGTTGAATGTCTCGCAACAAATCGTTTAACTGGTTATTCTTTTCCATTAATTTACTATTTTCTTCCCTTATTTCTTCGCAAACATTTTCTTTCTGCTGTACAAGTGTTTTGTATTTTTCCAATTCGTCTGCATGATCCTTCACAATATCAATTTTTTCTTTAATTAAATTATCACTTTTTTCTTTGTAGCCTGCAGCAAGATCTATAGTTTGAGATAATTCGTTCTGACATTTGTTTATTTTCGTTTGTAATTCTGTTATGTCGTTTTGATGTTTCTCTGTTACGTTTTTTAATATGTTTTGTATACTTTTGTACTCAGTTTCCAAATTTTGATATTTTTGTTTCAATTTGTCCCAAGAATTTTGAAATTGGCCGATTACAGAATTTTTTTTGTTATCAACTCGAATCGCCACAGCTACTTTCTCTTGCTGCTCCAAAAGCTTTTTCTGTAACTCTTGAATAAGATATTCACAATGCTGCAATAAAAGAAAAATATGTTGTAAGTGAATATATTTTAAAAATTATATATACATTCTTTTATAATTGATAAAAATGGTTTGTATTAGATAAAGTATCTCATATGCGACAGCAACTACATCTATGATAAATTATATTACATTAAAAGATTAAGAAAAGGTGTGTAAGATTAATTAAATAAGAAATGCCATTTAAACTTTGATTTAATACAGAAGTGTTATTATGTTTATTAATAATACTTTAGACAGTTTTAGAGACATTAGAAGGCCAACAAGAAGTTTTATGTAATTTGATGAAGATGTACTTTGTTACATTATATTATATATGGTGATTCTACATACCTCTCTTCTCAATTTTTCTTCTTCCAACTTTATCCTCAACATTTCCTCTTTAGACTTGGAGCCATCTTGTTCCCAAAAGTCAGAAAGCGCTAAAAGATTTTGAGATTTCCTAAAAGCACAGAATATTCTTATTAATATTATTGTTTGTTTTATTTATTCAACTTTTCCAGAAAAATGAAAATGAAACTTACATCTCATGAAAATGTAACATACATCTCATTTTTTATATTTGTTATATTGTAATTTTCATTAATAATTTAATAATTTAATTTGTTCAAGAAAACCATGAAAATATTATATTCAATTTAATTCACTTACATCAAACATGAATCGCCATTAACTATATCGTTATTCTTCTTAAAATAACTTGTCTTAGGCTCTTCATCAGTGTTGCCTTTACTATTACACACCGAAAACATGTCTGTTGAAATTGCATGTTCCGAACCATTCGCCTTTGATGGAGTATTATTCAGACTACAAAAAAAGTCAGATGCAACATCTTGGTACTTGGACGCCAGAAATTTCTTTACCTCAGGATTAGAATTACATGAAGCACCTAGCTCCGAACCATAAATGTTTCTACTCTCCTGAAACCCTGTACACTCATTCTCTTGAACTTTCGTTTCATTCTTCTCCACTACACTTGTAAATGCTCTATCGTCCTCATCAGCAGTCCTCCAGGCCTTGTAGTCCAATTTACAAGGACTCGCATATCTTGTAGATTCGTCATTAGACAACAATGGCAGATCCGCAAATTTGTCAACACTTTCAGCTGTCCTGTCTTTGCAGTATCTCGATGAAAACGACATATCCTCTGGGTATTTGTCCTTGATTTGCTCACCTTTGGACTCCAGCTCCTGTTCAGTCATTTCAATCTCGCGCAGCAGTCGCTCAACCTCCACTAAATTCATGTCCTCGACTCTCTGTCTGACTTCTGTTGATTTACGAGATGAATTCGATGAAAAGAGTGAGCGACGCGCAGGCAATTTTGACAATGGACTGCTGCTGTGGCGACGTGAGTCATGCAGCTGATTATCTTGACTTGGGGCAGCATGCGGGGTTCGCCTAACAAACGAATTGCTTGGCGATGTTAAATCATCATGCTTGTCCCACAGCCGGGAAGTGTTAGCTTTGGGTTTTGACTGGACGGAGTTAATAGGACGGTCATAGCGCATGGCGTTAGCATTCAAGTAGGAGCATGGAGTCGACGGCACCGACAAGCAACGCTGCGCTCGTGCCGGACTCTTGCTCAACAAGGAAGATTGACTTACAGAGTGCTGAATGCCTTGTCTCGGGGCTGCGATTTCCAGACTACTATCCCGTGACTCGATTGCCTGAATCCGTGATTCCAGGGACTGCACGTGCTCTATGATCTCGGAGACGACGCCAGGCTTTGTAAGGCTTGTATCGAGTTCGTCGTCTGAATCGTTGTTTGGCAAAACAAAGAGGTCCGGAGGTATCAGCAAAAGGACGTCTGTGTCATCGGACTCGCTCATTCCGCTTGCAGCATTTTAAGTTAATTCAATTAAAAGCTATTGCTTATTTTTGGCTTGAAAGTCAGTTGATTTTACCTGTAGATCACAATTATTGATTGAGTTTCTAGTAATATTTATTTAGTATTAAATTAGCGAATAATAATAAGCAAGTTTTTTTTGCACCCATATAGCTTCATGGGATTATAGAAACATTTAAGAAATAGAGAAAGAAAAATTGATAAATTAGATAACAATATACATTATTTTATAACAATATAAATTAAATGTAAAATATTTTAAATATAAATGATTGATCAAAATAAATTACAAGATAAATGAATTTGTATTAAACAAAAAAAAGACTCATTGAATACATGATACATAATTAAGTTTGTGTGTGGAATTCTTGATTAATTTATGTATTTTATATTTATAATAATAATAAACGTGTATATATAACAAAATTAGAAACAGAAGCACTTACGGGATCTTAGAAATCTGGGGCTTGGATTTATTTTGGGAGAGTAGGTTAAATTTCGGTACTCCTGTTGGAAAGTAGCTTGCAAAAAACAGACTGCAAATTCTGAAGACGATTTACAAACGTAACTCACCAGTGTATGTCACAAATAAAAATTATTATTTACTTGAGTTACTTGAGTTGTGAATAACTGGTTAAGGTTATGGTTATGTTTGTATTTACAAGCGTCAACGGACGACAGTTACTGTTGAATCGCCCGTAAATGCTAGTATCGATTCAACGAAAGGTCGAAACACCGACTTGGCGGCAAATTTAAGGGCGTCGTTAAGTTTGTTTGAAGTTGGTAGCAGCTTTTTATGTTGTTTGCATAATAAATTATTATTATTATTATTGTCATTAGTATTTAGTAACAATTAAATAAATTAATATTGTCGACTTAAATCTATTGATTAAAAAAATTATTTCGACTTTAATAAAGATATAATAAATAAAAGTTACTAATTAAATGGTTATATTGTAGTGGTCTTACAATTTTAATAGTAACTTTTACTCTTTTTAACGTTTCTTAATTTTTTTTTTTTCATTTCTTATAGTCTAAATATTAATAATTTTCTATATTAAAAAAAATACTAGACAAACATATATTCGCTTATTAAAATTGAGTAGAAAGGTTGCAGCAACAATCTTATTCTAAATTATACATTAAATAAATACTTTATTCTTACACATTTTTCCAAATTAAAAGCATGCATTTTTTTCAGTACATTTACAAGTGCATTTCAATAAAATGTTAAAATTAACAAAGGGAAAGTGTAGTTGTTACGAAATTATTAGTAGATAACTTCACTCCTTTATTTTGTGCAATAGCATGCATCTTTGGTATATTTCAAAATCCAGTCGAGATGAGGTCCTATCTTTGTATATACTGCAGGTCCCGTATCGTCGTCGTCGCAATCGTTGGAACTAGAAAGAATTCCTAAAATGAAGAATAATGTTGATATAAGTATTATAAATACTGACTAGAATGTAAAAATTGCTTATGAAATTATTTTTACCACTTAAATATCTAAGAGATTTAATCCAAAAGTTAGTTTAGTTATCAAATTATCTTTATCCAACTTTAATATTGAAAATTATTGTGAAAAGAGATTTAAATTCGTTATCGTCGAAAAGCAATAAGTGCTCGTGTATATAAAATGCGAATAAAGAATTTAATAAAATAAAGTTTTAAGTTGATTGACAATTTTCAAAATACATCTTTAATTTATCAAGGAAGCTGCAAATGTATGCAGATTCATGTAGAATGGTCACATAGTTAAAAGCAGTCTTCTTTTATATTCGAGAAAACTGTTTGAAACTTTTACGGGACGCTTTATAAAGTATTTGTTGAAATCAAAGTACTTGACAAAAGCGTTTCAACTTCTAAGCAAGTTTTAAATTAGACATTTTAATTTTTTTAAACGTTTCCGTAGTCTAATTCCAATGAAATTGTATACATACATACCGACAAGATCATAAATTCTGTAGTATGACCGGTAAAGAATCGGGGAGCCAGCGTCATCCTGAAAAAGTTTGCACTTTTTTATAATTCAAATGCGTATAATCAAAGTGAGTTTTCTTTTTTATTTTGAAATAGAAAAATAGGTAGATGTATTTCATCAAACAGATGATCAATAATATTTTATAAGTGAAAAAAGTAGGAACTTACAGAGCAGGCAATCGCGTCTGTACCAATAACGCCGACACATCCTGAGTCGCTGTGAAACGTGGAAGATTCGACTCCGGCTTTGAAACACTCCTTTTTTCCCAAAATTGGCAAACCGATTTTCCTTGGTCTGCACGTACTCACATTGTTGCTCGATACTTGTTCAGGCCATCCAATTAATGTTCCAACTTGACCCAAATAATTCGATCCTTTAAATAAGATTATTTAAATAACAGTGTAGCATGAAATTTAGTATCTCATAATTTATATCCTTAATAAAAAAAGGAACATTTTTTCTAAAAAAAGTTCGTTTTTCGACACAAAATAATACCGTTCTTTTATTTATTGTTTTTTGTACCTACCGGGATTGGGCAAACAGACCGGTGAAATGCGTCTTTCGAATTTAATTGGTCGACTAAGACGAAGCAATGCAAGATCCCTCGCTCGCGAAATGTAATCAAATGCGTGGTGCAGAATTATCGCTTCCACGCTACTGTTTGCTGAGGATATGTCATTGTAGCAACGGTTGTCTTGTCCCAAAGCCACTTTTACATTTCCGGCCGTTACGCTTAAAATAAATACAAAATTATTAGACTACTCTGTTGAAAAAAATGTAATATTTCAATTATATGAATCGCGGCATTTAAATAGTTTAGGCACTGATTTCGTTAATTATCTAAAAAAAAAAAAAGAAAAAACTACCTCGCATTAATTTAAAGTGTCACTAAGGCTTACTTCATAAAAGGTCTTGCAGCCGTTAAAACGTATCTATCATTAATCAGAACTCCGTTGAACATTCTTTTAGACTGCACGTAAACATGGGCAAGCCATGGAAACTCGTGCGAATCTATAAACTCTCCTCCCAAAAATCGGGCGACCTGGTTTGTTCGACCACATTCTAAAGCGAAAAGAAAAATGTTATATTCACATTGTAATCATGTCAGAAAAATGTATCTGTAAATTATTTTTCAAAGTCGCATTATATATGTTTTTATTACACAATTTGCACATTTACTTGATTCACACGAACTCTATCTGCATAAAGAATAAAACAATATTACACCTTCATAAATTCCGGAGTAATATGTGTTAAGTATTTTTATAATGCTACGTGACAAAATGAATATAAAAACATAACAATGTATAAACAACATAACTTTAACGTTTTACATTTTTCTGAGAGTACGTCATTCAGTACTGCGCGTTTACAACTGAATCGTGATAAAAAATTGTGCAAGAAACGACAGGAGGGAAAGGAGAAACGAAAAGGAAAAGAAACGTCGGAGACAATGAGATGCTGATCTCGAATGCCACGACGCATTATTACGCGCAAAAAGTTCGCATTAACGCTTAAACCCGGCTCCTCCGGCTTGCATGCCATTAATTTTGCATTCAAGCGCGCCGAGCAATTATAAATGAGCCGGCCATATTATTT
>JABFOV010000487.1:0-37553 GCA_022817685.1 Aradophagus sp. ZL-2020 | reverse complement strand
AAACATATTGTTTTTTTACAAGAAGAAGCCGACATACATGAAGTGAAGAGTTCTCGTGGGCTCGGAGATTTGAAAAAAAGACAGGCAAGGCTTCGATGTTTACAGTGATTGTAATTACATTTCTATCACCCTCCACCACTTTCTCAGTAAAATTAATTAATCACATTAAGCTGTTAGGGAAACCTGCGACGTATATTTATGTAACGAATTTGAATAACAAAAGTGGCAAAAAAAATTAAAAATAAAGTTTTTATCCAAGCTTATATCCATGCATGTAAAAAGAAAAATTAAATTTTCAGCTTTTCAAATTTGTTTTGACACATTGAAATTATGTCAAAGTTATAAAACGGAGGAAAACTGCAAGCAAAACCAATTTATTTTCGTTAATTAAATTTACGTTGAAAGAAATTCTGTTTATGCATTTTTCAATGTACATTTTTTTTTTATAAAAATGAGTTTCCTAGAATAATATTTAAAATGTACTCTATTAAAAATTGATTTCTTTCATAATCGAGTCCTCCTCTCCTGCCAAAGTGTACCTTAACTCATTAAAGTCTATTACATCCCTTCTCCGATTTCACCGATGTACAAACATGAACGTCCAGCAATGCTTTTCAAACGTAAACCCTAACACACGCTTCTCTCACCGAGGTGTTTGAGCACTAAAAAATAGGTAGCAGATCTTCCTACTTTGTTTTGACAGTGCAACCTCAGAGAGACTTGGTAAAAGAAATTTTTAATAAAATAATGAAACATTATCTACTTTTTCGTGAAGATTCCCTCAAGACTTGATAATTCGTCCCATAATCATCGAAAATATTTTTCGTTACTCTTGCAAGAGTCGTATAAAGTGTCACGTTTTTGTTCTTGTAACAAAAAATAATACATCGACAACGGTGGTTAAAAATGAGTTCATGTCCTCACGCAGGATGTCGTCGCTTTTGGCTCAACTTACAAACTTTAGAATCGGTTCAAAGTCTCCACGTTCATTTTCTTTTATACAAAATATCTCTTCAAAGGTTGCACTGCCATTAAAGAAAGAAAAAAAAAAAAAAAACATAACTATTTTAAAAATATAACTATTTTTTCAGTGAATATTTTCATGCATCAATGACATAAGTTCAACGGATCAATGGTATTATTTGATTTACTTCCTTCGATATTTTAGAATAGCTAATCGGCAAGATCCATATTATGATCGATTGCATTAAGCAACAAATCAGTGCCAATTTCGGAACAGTTTTACAAGACCGATCGTCCTGTATGATTCCTGTTCAGCCGAATCCAACCCTTCCTCTTCGACCGGCGCCTCCAGCCCCTGTTCGCAATCGTTCGATAAAGCGATTAATGAAGGACGGGGTATATGCCAAAAGAGCTGCATTTCAGACTGCGGACGGTCACGACAAAATTGACGACGACGCCGCCCTTCCCAACAAGATCGCCAATTACAGCGAATCTGATAACGCAAGTTTTATAAACAATCAAGTGCATGACTTGCGTTTCCCTACGATTTTATCAACAGGTGACACTCGACATATCCCGTTGCAAGCGAAATTTCTTCGTTTTAATCGCGATGCGCTTAGAACAAGTCAAACCCAGTGATATAGAAGTTGATCACGTCCGGCAGCCAATTTTCATCTACGATCTTTGTTTTAATATTTTTCGTTTTCGTAAATGATTGTCAACAAAATTATGTTGATTTATATTATTACTTATGTATTGTTATAATATTTGACAATTGCAAACAATTCAATTCATGCTTTATAAACTTTGGTAACGTTTATTCCAAGAGTTTCATTATAACTCTAACGAAATGAATTTTAACAATACATGGTTCGTATGAGATTAATGTATGGATAATATATGGGCCATGGATGATTATATATTGCCGATACATATACCGTTGTATTATGGAACTATCGACGATATTTTATTAAAAAAATTTTAATTTATATTTATAAAAAAAATTAAAAAAAAAAACGTTGTAATTGAAATAAAAACTAACAATTTAACTTTTGTAATTAAAGTCAATTTTACTAAAAATTGATCTATTAAAAATGAAAGCTTTTATAATTTAACACAGCAAAAATAAGTTTTTTACAAACTACTTAAATTAAGAAATTTAGTAGGTTTAAGCTACTTAAAATAAGAAATTTTAGCGAGACAAGAATTTTTAAACTATTGAACTTTTTAATTTAAATAGTTTACAAAAGACTTTTTCTAGTAAAGTTTGGTTCGTTAGTGTCGTTTTTCC
This sequence comes from Aradophagus sp. ZL-2020, assembly GCA_022817685.1. Lineage (NCBI taxonomy): Eukaryota > Metazoa > Arthropoda > Insecta > Hymenoptera > Scelionidae > Aradophagus > Aradophagus sp. ZL-2020. The sequence goes on along the minus strand of JABFOV010000487.1, from coordinate 35,299 downwards.
TCTTTGCTTTCAGAATCGACAGAAATGTGTGACAATACGAAAAGGAAGTATGACAGCTTAGGAAGCGATAATTGTGTACAAAGTTTGAAAAATAAACATTCGAAGTACGAGATGTTAAAAAAAAGAAACGAAATTAATGAGAAGAGGAACGATTCAGTCGATTCGGAAGATATGATGTGTATCAAAAAAGTGGAACTGCAGACAGACAGTAACGAGTATTCCGTAACATCAAACGTGAAACTGGACAAAGATTCGTTGAAAGTAGTTCCGCCTTTGCGTTTAAAAAAAGTCATTCAAGAAGTTACTATTGACCAACAAGAGCATCTGACGGACAACAACCATTTTACGTCCGAAATCGAAACATCGAATTATCAGATTATTTCAGGAACGACGCCAATCCAGGATTCTACGAAAGGTGAATAAAAGAAAATACAACTGTTTTGGTTAAGACAATTAGTTTTCAAATTCGGTACATGGAGAACAAAATTTTTATTATTGCAAAAGAGCAACTAATAAATTGTTAAACTGTTCATTGCCAGATTGACAGAAGAAAAAAATGTCTATAAATTATTTTTTCTAGTAATAAGTAATTCATAAGTAATTCTTAATCATAAAAAGGAATTATAAAAATGAATACATCGAGCCGTATAAATGAGTTTATGTAATAAATCAATAAGTATGACTATAATAGTTATAATTCAGTAATTATTTTATTATAGCGTTTAAGCTTTTACTATTCTATACATAGTTTCTACGTCTTTTAATTCTAGAACTAAAGAGTAATTACACCTGTAACAAATTGACAAAGCTAACTACTTTTAACATACATAATTTATTAATAAATTAATAATGTTGTTGACGTTAGCTGTCACACTGTTTGCTTGTTACACTCTAAAAAGAAATGTCTTTAAAGTATCTTATTTGAAGACATTTAGACACTTATTTGTGTCTTTTCTTTGAATAGTGTCTTCAAATAAGACACTTTTTTTGCTGTGTATATGTATAGAAATAGAATGTTAGAAATTACTTCGCTTACAAGCATTCGTGTGACGGTGCTGCCGTTCACAGAATTTGCTGGTAATTTTAATAATACATGTATCTTCAATACAACTTAGTTATACGTATTGTACAACTTAAGGCAACAAATTTACAAAAAATTGCAAAGTTATAAGTAAAATTTTGGCAAGTGGCAGCGTTCGTTTACGAGAATACTAGTAAACGAAGAAATTTTTAAACCCGGAAGTGGTCGCGCATTTATTGCACCTCTCTGTTATCTTTGTTCGTCGGTCGAAAAAACCGTAGTGCTGATCGCGCTACCACTCCCGGGTTAAAACACTATTTCTATCCGTGTAGAATATGCACTCTTCATATATATAATAACATTTCTAAATCGAAGGAGGCAAAAGAGAGAATCCTCTACCGAAAGTAAAATTCACATCTCTCGTCTTTGACTCGATTTACAGTCGCACGAAGGGAGGATTCACTTTTACGTCAGAAAAATTGCGGTTTTCGTGGTTGTATGAATCTCAGCATTCTGAATTAATTTCACCATCAATCAAGAAACTGTTTTTATTGTAGTTTTAGTTTCCACAACATTAACATCCAACACCACATCATTCATGCCTAAAAGTTACATCGATAACATTCGCATAACCATCCCATCATTGCCTGAACTCGGAATTCAGGAATCATATGAAATCACCGGTCCCAATTTTATAGCTACCATGACATCTAAGATCACTAATACTGGAACTCATGCTTCAAAACTGTGGCAAAGCTCCAAAACCCACAGACCTGTCTGGACACGGAAATATAAAGATAAAACTGATAAATCATCAAACAGGTAGTTGACATTTGTTACCATCACGTACAAATTACTAGAATAGCACAGTGAATGTTAAGTTTCAATTCATTCATGAGAAAGTTGCGAAGGATTGAACGAGGTACAATAACATGGTTATTGTTATTACACTGTTACATTGTTACATTTACCTTATAAATCCTTATAAAAGTTTGTAACAAAAACATCACTGCAAATCTCTGTGTTTTTTTTATAATCACAGATTTTCTATTGTTATGCAAAATTTAAGTGTTTTTCAGAAATGTCATCAAATTGAATGTAAATACTAAAAGTTCGTTAAAATTAATAAACAAATATTAAAAGGCATGAAAATTCAATTTCAAATGTTTGGAGATTAATGTTAATGATCAGTTACACGAATTTATATTCAATCAAACGCACACCGGAAGTTAACGCAGACGTTTTTAACATTGAACGGTATAAATTTCTCCTATGATTTGCCATGTCATTTCAACCAGGGTACATAATTAATCCAACAGTTCAATTCCTTGAATGCGAACCATCTTATTAGTACTATAGAAAAGATTAAAATAGCTATAGAACTAACAAGGTCTATTCCTCATAGTTCAATCAAGATTCTCGAACATAACATCATCGATCCAAACTCTACGGCAGAGTTCACCATTACGAGCAGCGACAATATTACACCGACGATCAATTTAAGCAAAACGTACGAAATCTTGAAGCAAATCCCCAACGATCTTTCGCTCAAAGTGTTACAAAAAGATGACGAAATCAAATTGGAGCAGATCATCAACGAAGCTTTGGACAAATGTGACAACGAAAATTACGATGAGATAAATTACATCAATGAAAATTTGGAAGCCGACAAAGACGTTCAGGAATACGTCATACACAAATCGGACGATTCGTGCTTGAGCGACGATAGCATTTTTAATAACGAGCTTGTAATAAATAACAACGAAGACGAAGTGAATTACGACATAAATTGCTTCAAATACCGACGAAGTCAGTTGCAACTGAAGCTCAACGAGTTGAAAAATAAGGCGATCCGTTTGAAACAAAAGGCCGACAATGACGACAGGATTCTGTATCAACAGACGATTGATTTTTATGAAAAGCAAATCGAGGTTTTGTCCAAGCTCATGAATAAATTGTCGTCCAGTGATCTTGATTTGCAGTTCATCGAGTCCAAGCAGTTTGAAGACGTCAAGAATTTTGAAGATGTTAAAAAGCCTCCTAGAAGTCCTTCCTTATCACCTCCGAAGTTGTCGCCCACCTCTCCAGTTAGTTTTAAAAGAATTAAATCTCCTAGTGAGGTAATTTAATTGAGTTAGTGCATTTACTGGAGCGACAATTTTAAATTTTCGCAAATTTTGTAAAATCCACTATAAAATGAAAGTTTATGAATTGTGGATGATAACCCATAATTATTCTCAATTGTGGTTAATAATTGTAATAATTTGGGGTAATAAGTAATTAATTTTACAAGCTATTGAATACATTATTAATAGATTTATATATTTGAATTTATCAGAATATAAATGATAAATTTTGTCTCGTTAGTAATTTAATATGCTTCCAATTAAATTGTTATTTACTCATAGTATGCAATTATAAATTACTTTGCAGATTAGGAACAGTCCGCCAATTTTGTCGATTTCTGGAGAACTGGAAGCTATGAACAAATCCGAAAATATAGATAGTGACAAGTCACATGTCTTAGATATTAGCTATGAAAAGTGTAACGAGTTGATTGAAAGTATATCGTCTCCGTTAATTGATTCCATCTTTATAAAAGACGAAGAAGATTCACAAATGTATCGTCCGACAATTGAAATGCATGATGACGAATGTGTAGAAATTACGTTGTTGATGAAGCCAATGAGTTACACAGTTGAAAAAGTAAATAACAGTGCTATCTTCTGATTATCAGTTCAAATTATATCCGTTATTAAGAACTTTTAATGCACCTTTTAAAAATCATCACAAAACTTTCATTTCTTTTTACTTCGGTTAATTTTTTGTTTCTAATCCTTGCAACATTGTTAATAAAAATAATTACACATCAAAATCGTTTACACGCGATTTGTATTTCTTTTCTTCTTCAGTTCATCTTTTGTTTTTGAAGCTTAACAACTGTCTTCACTTCGTTATTTCAGTAGACGTTTAGACTTTTGTTACTACATTATCATTATATTTTATTACGTTTCATTTTGTTATATCATTTGTCTATCATAAAATATATCTGTTATGCATAAAAGCAAACGTTTTCTTTTTATACAGAATGACGGGAACGATTACGAAAATTATGCATCCTGCGTTAAACAAGATTCGGTAGCGTCCAAAGATCAAGGCAGCGAAAGTGTCGAGAATAACAAAGTGCCAAATAAATTGCTCAGTAATCAGGAAGAGTCCGACAACAACTTGATCATCCTTGACGAACAAACTCCAGCGTCAACGCCAAAACAACTCGACTCTATAATTTTAGACAACCTGGACAGTGATGCGTCATTTTTACCAAGTTCCAAACAAATTTTCACCTTGTCTAAACAGAACGACTCGAAAAGTTCAGTAAACGATAGTCCAATTTTGACGGATGTGATTTATAACTGTCCAGTTGACTTGACTGTTTCGACTACGAAAGTAAGTGACAGTGTCAACATGAGTCAACCTTTGCAAGCAAACGTTTCATCGAAATCAACGACCAACAGTCAATCGAAAAATAGCATCTCAAAAGAAACGACTATTAATTCTTCGTACGTTATGTCGGGAAGTACCATGTCAATAATTGATACATCCAAAGCAATTGAGAGGCCAAAAATCGTCAGCGATAACGTCGGTTTTCCAATGAAACCGCCACAATCGGTGACTATTAATCAGAATCACTCGGGATCGATTATCCCGAGCCAGAATCAACAAGTGAGTCAGAGCGAGGCAGTAGCAAACAGCTCAAATATTTATGGTCCGTCAAATTTAAATCAAATACCAGCAGCATGTCCTATAGTTTGTAATGCAGATGCGAATTCGGCAGCGAAGTTCAATACCCCGACCACGTCAGTTTTGTCCGCTTTGTTAGCTGGTCAAACGACTTACGAAGGGAAAGATTGTACCTTTAGTTATTTTATGAATGACATGCAAGGTAAACATGTTGCGGCTAGGAGCAACGACGGCTATTCGCGGGTAATTCGTCAAATATTTTTTAATTTTAGATAAAATATTTCTGTTCAAGCAAAATAAATGGAGGGTTTATGATAAATAATACAAAATCAATTTTGTATTAATCGTGATTCACCCTCAAAGCCACAATATAATTTGTTATTTTTTTTTTTTTTTTTACTAACAGGAAATATAATAATTTGCAGATAAATGTAACAAAAAACTTCAACGAACCAGCAGTGATAGCTAATCACCAATCAAGAGCTGTGAATCAATCGAGGTCCACTGTAACGCAAAATTTACAGACGCCAAGGATAAACAAGTAATAATAACATTTAAAATGGGCATTATAATATATTAGAAACCACAATAAGTAATTGATATATTTTTATTATCTTTAGTAACATCTCTCCAACTAAAAGTACCTCTGAAAATAATGATATTAGTAATCGCATTGCTACTGAACAATTCCCAATTTTTGGAAACTGGGTTTCGAAAATGAACTATAAAAATTCTGTTAAACATAAAAGGAAATCTAACGCAGAACAAACAGCTAATGCAAATAATCAAGCTACATCCATGCAGGTAAGTACACTTATCGATCAATTATAAAAAAACTTTAACAGGTTTTTTTCTATATAATAATATATAATGAAAAATGAATAAATTATTAATATTGTACATAAAATATCCTGTTTCAGAATGCAGATACAACTCGTAGCAATTATGCAATGGGCAATGTAACATATTATCCCAGATGGAATACTGATAGACCACTGGAAAGGCAACCTTCTATGCAACACTTGGAATCATTACCGATACAGAACAGTGCGCTAAATGTTCGTCAACGGTCATTTTCAGCGGCACCCATACCTCGATTTTATCCAGCTGATTATACGGTAAGATAATCGATGAAACCAGGTATACATATGTAATTTTGACTGATCGTTTTTTTATAATTATGATTTAAATTAAGAACCTAGGTGAGTTATTTTTTTTTTAAATTCCTAAAAAATTCTAAGCGAATTTCACCATTCAAATTTTGTTTTTTTATTTTACCAAACTCTTTTTTTCTTTCTTTCTTTTCATAATACATTACATCTACTTGTATGTCTGTAGATCTACCCATACGCCGCAATGTATGGCTACAATGCTACCTACCCCTATGGATCAAATTTATCATATGCTCCAATTCAACCTGTATCGACATTGGAAATGCAACGCATGCCTTATGAAGGTATAAGAGGTATCCAATATCCTCCACCGACAATTTTACAGCAAGCTGACAAACGAATACCACATATAACCGGATACCGAAATATTACCGAATTCGTTCGAATTCCCAACACCTTGCCACCCACCACGTTGGAAAGACATCCCAATTTGCACAATGATAATTTACGCGCAACTTATAATAATTGTGGCTTATTAATGGAACCTCAATATCCACGCCCCGTTTACAAAAAGACCAACGTCAACCAGTACGAAATCGAACAGACAAATTTTTCCGTGGATAATCCAAAGAAATCGGTGGACGATATGTTCATCCAATCGCGACTTTTGAGGGAACCGATTGTCATGGTGGGATCGAAAAACAAATATTACAGTGATCATTATCGACCGGTAAGTCACGAGACAAACACCATCCGCACTAATGGTGCAATGATCAATTCTTCGAGTTCTTCGATGTCTATTGTTAATAATTCTACTTCTTATACCGTTAACTCCGACCGGATGCAATTGCCTATAAGGGACGTCGATCCGGTAAGTAGAACCTGCGAAACCCCGAATTTGGGCAAAATTACGAGTAGTCCCAATAGTTCCCAGAAATTGAAATGCTTCAATTGTGGAGCCATGAATTCGTTATTCCAATGTCTTGGTTGCGAAATCGCTGTCTATTGTAATGAAATTTGCCAAACTCAGCATTGGACCGAACATGTTTCGAAGTGTCCGAAGATCATGCCGAAATTGAAGAAGGTTGTTTAATTGTTATTTATCTTGTTTCATGAAAAAAATATTGAAATACGAAGAGATGATTAAGTTAAGAAGTAATGATAACATTCCGACTTAAAAAGTTGTAACAAAACCTAACTACTCATTGCATTAATAGTAACAAAAACCTAGTCAATTTTTGTTATTGTATTTTTATTTTTATATTAAGTTGATTAAATTATTGGAAAGCGAGTTTTAGAAATTCCGCAATTAAATTTTATATTTTGGATGTGTATTTTAAGTTTCAAATTCAATTAGTTTGGTTTTTTTGCATCTGTTATCTATAGACTTTTATGAGTTGAAAGACTGAGAAGTAACATAATTGCAATTTTTTATTAACAATATGATAATGTATTGGTAAAATTGAACTGTTTAATGTAAGTGAATTAACTCACTAGAATCTTTGATTATTATAGTAAAAGTAAAATACATTCACAGCAAATAAATTTCTAAGATAACTTTTTGAAGAATTCGCTCGCATTTTGTTGACTAATAAGTAATTTTAGATTTTACTTTTTCTATTACTTTTATATTCATAATTTATAATAAGCAAATGAATTGTCAATACTCGATTAAAATATACATGGGGCCAATTAAAAAAATATTTTCAATTTATTTTATTAATCTTTCATAGGGCTTCATTTATTGAACTACAATATACACTGAATGAATTTGTGACAATGCCTCGCAATATCGCAAAAAGTGTATCTAGTTGATTTTATACTTAAAATTTATTACTTCAGACGTAAATTTCAATTTGTTTATAAATAAACAAATTAACAATTTTATTTTCGTAGAATGTTATTTTAAATATAACTTGCAACTAATTCAAGTTTACAGAATTTAACATTCCGATATAATTTCAACCTTTGTTGACCTCTTTAGTAGAAAATCTTGTGCCAAAATTATTACGTTTGGATACTCTAGTATTATTTTATTTTAGATAAGTTAACTATACTACAGGCAATCGTATTCCTCATGTGATATACATTAACTTTTGTGAGTAAATAACAAAATCTAGTCGTTAAAATGCCATTCAAACTTACGTTTGGTAATAAAAGATTATACAAATTATGGTTATGACATTAAAATAAGCTATAAAATGTAAGATTTCCTCCTGAATGTGAAATCAGATTAAAAATGAGTAAATTGTTAGTTGAGACCAATAGTCGAAGGACTCTTAGAATTAGAAATAATAATAATAATTACTAAAAATTAAACAATAAAAATGGTATACTCTACTAATCAATGTTATATTAATATTATAATACTTAATTAAACTGCTATCAACTTGAAATATGCATATTTAAATGAAATCAAAGTATGTTCAAGAAAGTAAAAAAAAAGAGGGACATTAGTCAATAATACACCATATGCTTTTCTGTTTTTTGTCACACACAAAAAGATACAATTTTACAATTCGCTTTTTCACGTCGGTCTATCAAACCCATATGATGTATTAAATGTCAACTATTCTTGTAACAGATATTTATTTTGCTAATCAAAACGAAATATTTTATTTTGCAACAAAAACAAAAATCCGTCGATGTGAAAAAAGTAAGGATTTATTCATGCATACATTAAAACATTCCGACTTTAATGGAATAAAAAATTTATAAAAGGTAAATAATGATTAGTAATAAATTTCATATTCAGTAAATGTTTTATACTTTAAAATTTAATTATGAGTAACATTTTGTGAAACATTAAATGTATAAATGTATTAATTTATTTTAGTTTATTGAATTTTTGTTTAATTTATTAACGATAGTTTATTATGATGAAGTCAATTAATTATATGTCACGTGAATCAAAGCTCAATCAAAAAAGTCAATCGATCAACCGAATAATATAATAAAAAAAAAGTATAATTTATAAGACAAATTAAAAAAATAAATAAAAATAAATTAAGCACTATATAATTAGAATTAATAACAATAGAATAAGTATATATTTTAAAAAATATAAAAATATTTTAAATATAAAAATATTTTAAAAAAAGTATAAGGGCATTATTAAAAATGCTCAACAAATGATAATAAACGGTAAATATAGTAAATGTAGTACAATTAGAAAATATGTGGGAATTTTATTTTATCATAGCGTACACATTGAATCTTCTTAAACTTTAAATTTAAGAATAATTAGAATCAAAACATTTAACTTAATGTTCAAAGTAACTTAATATTGAATGTGCTAGTCTTTCAGAAATAAATGACTAATGACAAGAATGGTATTTTATTACTAATATTTTAAATATGAACTGGATTGATATTATATTTTTCACCAGATTAAACAATTATGGTAACTAAATATGATGTATATATTTTTATTTTGATAAATAAGTCTGGATCTCTCAAAAACAATTAATTTATTACATATCTTTACATTTAGTAAGAAATAGACTTTTTAAGTTTTATTTCTTTTACATAACACATTCACTTTTTTTTTAACATGTGTGATAAAATATTAATATAGAATTATAATCGAAATACCGTGTGATTATATGTGATTGTATAAAGATATTGAAGGTAGATAACAACGTACTATAATAATTATGTGTATATGCTCAAATAATCAAATAATCAAAGGCTCCGCCAAAAATGAGTAATCAAGATAATTAAGGTTTTCGAATATTAAAATTTGAAGTTTTAAATATAAAACGTTTAATGATTACATTGACTGTTGATAAAAATTATATATATGAGCTTCGCGAACTTTAATTAGTGAAAAGCGTATCTCAGATTTCAAAGGTTATCATTATTAAATACAACTTGTTTTTCTACACTATAGTAATAAAAAATACCCAGTTGTGAAGAAAACATATCAAACAATTGTATTTTTATTAATGAGAAAGGCAAAAGGGTTTGAAAGTTTTACCAATATATCTTTTTGATAATTTTTGCGTTCATTACTTTACGTTTATTACTTTCAAATTTATTTATTAAGAACAAAGCAATTGTTATATTTTTTAGTCATAGCTATATAGAAAAATTAATAAATTCATATTCTGTTAAAAACAGTGCAATAATAATTTTCAAGCTACTTAGTCACATAAATGTAGTACGTTTAAATTTTCAACACTTTATGTTAAAATTAGTTCAGAATTAAAACAGAAAAACTTTGTTCACTTAAAACAGTATGTTTCCAAACTAATTTTTGCGGAATTCTGCGAAAAATTCCTCTTTCTATAGAAAGGAATTCGTATTTCATTACATTTTTGTTTATTAACAAACACTGGAGACTTCATAACATCAATTATATGTTTACAGTAGATCAAAGCCGTTTACGTGCATTGGAAAAGGTGTGCGCCGTCATAGTGCAAGGATAAATTTGTTTAAAATTAATTAAAATTAATCTTAACGCAAACATTACAATTTTTTGCCATAATTATTGCTAAATTGATTCTGTATTTTTTTATTCGAACAATAGCAACGTCAAATATTGCAAAAATGGAATTGGTTTATAAAAATTTACAACATAATTAACAACATTATAAGCAAAGTAAATCTAATTAAAGTTATATTACAGTTAATTTTCTTCAAGGCATTTTTCGTTATCAAATTCCATAGTTTGCAATTCTGTATAAAATCTTAAAACACCTTCAAAAAGACATTATTGTGTAAAATTGTTCAGGGTATTTTTTTTTATAACCGTAGGATATGAGAAAAACAAATAGTTTTTTAATTTTATAACCTTTGGTAATATCGAAGCCCACTTTTTGAATCTCAGCTCATGCATAATTTTCTGAAAAGTTTACTGATCATTTTATCTTATTATGCAATTTTTGGCGGAGTTGAAATTTTCCCATGTAAATAATCTATAAATTTATTGTGTAAGTCATTATAAAAAAATTATTGATATTCTGGTACAAAGAACATAGAATTCCAAGATAAAATTTTTCTATTTTGAAATAGTGTCAAACAAATCAAATGCAGTACAGCGAGGTAACTCGTAAAATCGAATAAAACATCCTGTATACTACATTTGATTTGACGTCATTAAAAGACAGTATTTTAATATTTTAACAGTTTTAAAGTATATTTAATTTATAGATTATTTTTACAGTATAAGTGTATAATTTTAATTACGAAGAATTATACCAATACAAAATGAAACAGTACTTTACGCACAAAAATAATTTCTTTAATTATTGTAACAATCTTATAACTTTCAAATAAAGTTGCTTTACAGCTCGCATATTAATTTTTATTCTTAATGATGTTGATGTCACGTTATTCCCACTAATTTAAAATTAAAATGAGTGATCATCGGTATTATTACTGTAACCATTGATAAAGTAACCATTGACATCTCTCAGTTTATTTCAGATACTGTATTAAGATCAAGTTTTCCTACTTAGTTTATCTGGCACAATTGATAATCAGTTTTACCTGACCTGTAAGTGAACAACCGTAGAATTAATTAGAACTAGATTTATAACAATTCACGTTAAAATATTTGACATATCCAAACATGATTGATGGAGAAGAGTGTGTTATTCGGTTTGAGTAACAGTTCAGTCTTTCAAATAGTTTTGATTAATTGTTCTAATTGTACAAACTAATTATTCAAAAAGTAAGTAATACATAATTAAACATAATTTTTTATTGTGATAATTTGATATTTTGCTATAAAAGAGAATTAGAGTTACAATACTTCAAATTGTTTTGAATTGAAATTCTATAATTGCTAAATTTGATTAATCATTTTTCAGTTACCGCTTTATAAACTGACCAAATGTTTACCTACTTAAGTTGAGAGTATTATTTTTATCCTTATATTTAATTTTAAAGTAATCATTTATTATATATTGTTCGAATGTGTCCAAACTAACATCGCTTGAAAACTAATGCAAACGCATTTTTCGCGTTTCACTTTTTTGCATGGAAATGGACACTTCCTTTTTTATTATTAATTAGTTCTATAAATTATATGATGTCTCTTAAAATGAAATTAAAACTGTGAAGTAAAATTGCTTAAAATTATTGTAAAAAAAGAAAAAAATTAACAAAATTGTTATCTACCTGCAGCCAACTTCCGAAATGTATCTGCCGCATTATGATTTTTATATTAAAGCATTTTTATCTTCATTATTTAATGACATCAAACTATTAAAACTATGCGGTCAAACAGTTCTCATTAGACTACACGAATGCCTCTCGCTCGAAAAATTTAATTTGATTTAATGGCGAAACAATCAATCAAGCAAAGCCATTGTTTGTTGTTAATTGCAACGACGTAATCAATCGATAACCTTGATCGTAACGCTCAAAGCGTGGTCTTTCGCGTGCGCAGCTGCAGACGGCGCCATCATCGAAACATGGCGGACTGCGAAAAGGAGGAGGCTCACAATCTCGTAAGTAATTCGACTTCGCCTAACGTTTATCTAATCGTGAGACCACGCCGACTTCTCATTTTCAAGATAAAAAACTTTTATCTATTAGTCAACTAATTGGGAGTCGCTTAACGCGGTGACAAATAACGCGCGAAATGAAGCGCGGCGAGGTTAGACCGAAGCTCGATTTCGGGGTCCCGTAGTATCCTCTGTTTACATTTCTTTTTCTTGTCAATGAATTTCTGCGACAATGACGTACCCTTTGACGTGATTCATTGCACTCATTATGCACGCTTTATCAAAGTAAATTGATAACATTGCCGCAACAAATTATCGCTGCCCAGAATTGGTACAGGCAATGCAACTCTACGGGTAACTTGACAGGTTTTTGAATTTGTTTATCGATAATTTTTATTCTACTAGAAATAAAATGTTCGCTTTTTAGTAAACATAAATGAATTCAAAATTTAATTTTTGTTGTTTTTATCTCTTTTTTACAAAAATACAAGTCAATAAATTGTGTTTTTTTTTTGTTATTGAAACGAAAAACCAATTATGATCATTTGTAAGTTGATGATCAGCGAATTTTAACACAGAATTTAACTAAGTTATTGATTTTTTCTCAGCAAATGGAATTCGAGTGGGTTTTACACGAAGAAGTGCATTCATCGTTATTTCAGTTGCGTGTCATTTTAATGGTAAATGCAAATACTGTTTACCCATATCTACAATCAATAGCTAATTATACAATGTGAAGTGAACTGAAATTGTGTATTTGTTTAAAGGAATGCGCCCAGCGATTTCCATTAGCGCTCTTTGGAAATGAACAGCAAAATAAAATGGACCGTTATGTGTTCAATGCTCCGCATGACAATGTTAAGTGCTTCGTCAATCTGACCGGAGACAGCATAACGCATGCAGTATGTATTCATATACATCACTATATTTCAAAGCTATTCATCAAATCTGGTCTTTTATTCCTGTTTTATTATACTTTTAAAACAATTTAGTAAACTAAAATGAATTAAATAAAGTCAAGACAATATTGTTTATCGATTTCAGCAAGATAATTTATACTGTGATAATAAATGATTTTAGGAAGTTAATTTTAAAGTGCAACGCCAGCAGAATGTGAGTATGAAGACCTGTATTCAGAATGAACATCCCTGGAAGTTGCAACAAATACAAGATTCTGCCAACCATTTGCAACAAGCAATAGCTCACATTGACAACATTGACCGTCATTATTCATTTAAAACGTCCGATGAAGTGATGCATATTCTAGGCAATATATTGGGATGCTTACAACGAAGTAGGACAAGTCTGATTATACCTCGAAAAAAGAATCTAGATGATCTTATAAAAAGTCGTAATATGGTAATTTTGAAATACTTGTTTTCATGATTTTGTATATTTCATTGTTTGCAATGTTTTGTACTTAATTAATTATCAGTTTCAAATTTATCTTGACAGTAAAGCTGTAAGATTTGTGTATTTTATGTATAGTCGTGCACATGTTTGTTATGATTTTTCGTTTATACATTCATATTTTTTGTTTCAGAAAAATCTTAATCCAAATTTACCAGAAAATCTGGCAATAAGTTTTTATATTCAAAGCTACAAACTAGTTCTGGCTGTATATCAACTTGAAAATGCCCACGGCAGTGTTAAATGTGAAACTCAGCAAGCCGAATGCAGTGTTCCATGGTTGAATGAAGCGTTGGTGCTTCTCACTATAGCTTTACAATTATGTCAAAGATTAAAAGATAAGGTAATGCATTGCAATACATATGTAAATATATTATAAATTGTATTCTATACATATAATATATATATAATTATATATACATACATAGAATTTTTTTTAAACAATTCTAAAAGATAAATTTTTTTACAGATCTGCGTTTTCTCTCAATACAAAGACTTTACGGTAGGTTCGCGTGTACCTTCCACGTTAGCATTGTAACTGACATCCAAGTGCAATGAAAACTGAATTCTAAGCACCCAAGATTCACAGTTCCAAGTTGTCTTATTCTTAGCATGGAACTAAGAAGTATATTTTACCAAACATGTGCCTAGTTCTGTCATTTGTTCTCGTGTTATTTATTAACGATCCTACAACATCGGCGCCGTTGCTGCACGTTTGTAAATAATTACATACTTGTTATACGCCAAGTAGACGTTTCGTCAACTTATAAATGTTCTTGGTATCGTTATTAAAGTACAAGCAAGTTAGAGTAAAGTCACTGTTACTAAGCAACTTGTTAAAAATAATGTACTTATTGTTTGTTGTAATGATGATTTTAATGCTACTACATATTTAAAACAGTAGTAAATGTCTTCATTAATGATAATTTTGATTTGTTTGTGAAGCTGAATTGAATCTTTAATTGTATATACCAGCTGGCATTGGAGTTTTTTTTTATATTTATTAATGTTTTTGATGATATGCATCTTCAGTTATATTACCACTCCAATGATCTCATTCAGCACTTTATGTTATTCGCATTAATCAATTTATATTTTAATATTTATTTTGCATGAAATTACTTCTAATCTATTTAATGTTATTAATTTTATGTTAATTTACAATGCCAGATACATGTGTTTGACGAAATTAAAACTCCAAAGCTCATAATTAATAGATATTTGCAAACGAATTTGTAACAGAATTAAATTTTATAAGTTGCTTTTCATTAAAATGTTTTTTTTTTTCAATATCTCAAATTAACAACTATTGTTGGTTAGTCAGTCAGTTAATTTGATAGGTGCAATTATTTAATATGTTTATTTACAGTTATGTAAATAGATTTTAATAATTTTAACGATACAAATTTTGCCACTTTTAGTTGAAAACAAATGTGGCTAGAACTATTATTTGTAAGCACATGTCAATTACATTTAAGTTTGTTGCGTGGATTTGTATATTAACGTTTGTGTGATGCTATTTGTCAACCTACTATTTTTAATCTATCTGCATTTAATCAATTCTTAATCGCAAAATATGTATGCATATTTCCCATGGAACTCTTAAATTTTAATATATATTTTGAATCAATATTCAAATTTTACATATTGAATGCAGAATGATTAAAAAAAACTGCACATTAAGAACACACATAAGGCAATAATTTAATTCTGCAAGTGATATGCAGTGTAATAATCAAGCAAAATATTTCGTAAAAATTGTTCAACAGTATCTAAAAATGTACGAACATTTTGATAGTAAAAAGATGCAGAAACGATCTCAATTATTCAATCAATCGGATAATTATTGTTTAATGTGATTCAAAAAAACTAACGAAGTTGGACAGCGAATTTGGGTGTAAAGTGGAATCTTGTTATGGAGAAATGTTTCGAACAATTATCTATGTCTTACACTCAGATCCAATGATGAAAGTTTCTAGATTTCCTGATAAAAGTATCACATTTTTTAAAACAAGCTATGTTCTAAGATAATTCCTTGTTTGTGTTACAAAATCTGATATATTTCTCAATAACATTTAATAAGCGTATATATTTTAAAGTTAAATGTTGGATTTATCAAACATTGATATGTAGTTGTATTACTTTGTACTTAAATTTAAAATTTTATGTACATTAATGTATTTTATTTTTGTATAGTAATTTGAATTTCTAAACTCCATCTTAATATGTTTATGATGACAATATTGGTGATTTTAAATGAATGCAATTTTTTTTATACAGCCTTACTATTCAATTAATGAAATTAAAAACTGATGAAAATTCATAAATATCTAAACTGATCGAAACATTTCCAATTTTCGACGAATAAACGTTGAAATCAGTGAAGTTTACTTTGCTAAAGTTTTGGTTACTGTACACAGTAAGCTTCAATTTTGTTCGTGCATTGAAGATACTCAGTCGTTCAATCGACAGCAAAATTACACTTTTCTATAAATGATTAGGTTTTGAAAAAAGTTGTAAATAATATCTGACGCTGTTATACAATATTTATTGATAATCTCTGTGTCATTGCTGACAAAAATGTTCTCGTTTTCGTTTTAAGTGTTTAAATAATTTAAACTTATGGGACTTCTAAGACCTGATTTTAAATTTCAAAACTTTTAAATAATTAATAACATTTATAATTGTAAACAGAAGAATAAAAATATTTAAATTTTCTAGCTCGTATCTTTCGCATTTAAAATAAATCTTCCGTCGCATTTAAAACGAAAATACAAACAGTTTTGTATGCGTATAAAGCAATTAAGAATAGCGTATGTAGAAATTGTTTGTACAAGATAATGTTGGCTGTTTAACGTATAGTTATAGATACTTTGACAGTCCAACAATAATAATGTTTTGTTACAAACTATTGTTCGTGACGAAAATTGATGTTTCAATAGTATCAAATTTTATGTACATTTAATAAATGCCGTTTTTCGTCAAATTGCTGAATATTTATATTCGAATTATATATTTAATTCATACTCAAGTGCCTAAAATTTGATTATTTTAATCATTTAAATTTATTAATTATAATTTTTATTTACATTATACTTTAATTCACACACTTGATTCTTTATGAAGAAACACTTCTTCAAGATGATTTAAATAATTAAAGTATTAGTTTTTTATTCATTTATCTTGTTTTTAATGTGTTCTAAATACTATAGTTAAGCGATTTTATTTCTTTCCACTTTAAGAAGAAGACAAAGATAACTGCAATTTTTATGTCAACTTTACATATAACACGGCTGAAATCGCAACAGGTTATCGTTAGCGATTTTGCCAAGTACGAATTATATATCATCAGTACTGAGTAGCAAATTTTGTGTGTCATTTTAAAAGGATCTTGGAAAACTGAAACGTAAGATGTTTAGTACTTCATTTAGGATTTCATAGTATTTGATGGTAGAAACTTATAATTTTACAATAATTAAAAAGAAATCATATTTGTTGTAACACAATGATGAATCAATCGATACAAATTTCATATCATTAACATTTGACAAATTTCAATTGCTACATTAATAAATTTTTATAAAACTTATTTTCATTATAGAATATTATAATAATCGTTTTTGAATAAATGACGAACAAATTTAGGAATAAAAATAAAAAATTAACATTGACATGATGGATCTGTAATGTTTGCGGTGAATCATTATATTGCGGTGAAAGATTAGATAAAATAGTGTTACGGTTTTGTTACTATCATTTCCTATTTTTGACCTAATCACTCTTCACATTGAGATTGAAACAGATCAAACAACAATTAACATACTTTTACTTGATCTTTTATTAATTATTTACATTATATTTCAGATTAACTTTATAACTATCGAGTGATCAGTTCATCAGCAGTATGGCAGCGTTAACTGGCAGCGAAGTTAAAATAGAGAAAGTGCAATTGCATGTTCCTTCTATGGAAGAATTGCGAAATTGTAAGTTTCTTTCAATTCAACATTATTTAGTTACATTATTTTATATCGCTGTTTCTGATTACTTAAAATATTAATCTAGTGTAAAATTAATACTTAATTGTTTATAACAGTATTTATTGAAGCTCTTTCAACGAATTTCGCTGAGTCTAATGTTGAAATAGTTGACTGTCCAGATCTTACTCAACATCCATTTACATTAGCTGCAGCAGGTAAAAAATAACTCCACAAAGTATAATAATATATAAATATAAATTAAACAATGTATGTAAATAAAATATAACTTTAACTATAAAATATTAATAATTTATAATTTTTTAAAAAATACTATGAATTTATAATTAGGTTTACATGGAAAGTCGACAATAATTGAAGTTGGAGGTCCTGCTTACTTATTGCCCACAGTGCAACGGGAAAAACTTTATGATGTTAAATCTTTGTTGGATCAAATAGAATATGATGGCAGTAAATCGTTTGTTATTGGCGCTGGAGCTGGACCTTGGCCTTTCTTGAATAGCAATTGTGAGGTAAGTTAATGCACAACAGAAATTATTATCCTTGAGTTCTGGTTTCCAATATTAGAACAATATTTTCAATTGTTTATCTTATTTATTGATATTATTTTTAATGAAAACCAATAATGTTTTATTTTCTTTTTACTCACAGATGATGATGAACTTTTGTAAAAAAAATGACACTATAAAAAATGAAACCCGCATAGCTTCTGTTGACACAAAAACGAATGATTGCGTTCTGCAAACGTTGCCTGAAATTGAAACACGATTTGCGTTATTAGCTAATTTGTTCTTATCCGAAGGAAAGACTGGCAAAGTGTTGAAAGTGAGCGCTAAACGTCGTACTGGTTCAGATGACTTCATATCTTGTATGCAAAAAGCTTTGGCTAATCATTTCCCAGATAAATTAGTTGGTACGCATTTTAGTTTATTAATTCAATAAATTATAAGTATTTCTTTAAAGAATAAGTTTTGTCTGATCGATTTCAATGGTACGTTTACCATAAAATTAACGATAAAGATCCAATATTATTTGAATTGCAAAATTGATTAAGTCACTAATATTCTATCTTAAGCTCTGAATTTTGAATCTATCGGATTGTATGAGTAATATAATTTATGATACATACACATTTTTACAGGACTAGGAGGCACGTTTTTATTGAAAGAAGGCAAGGCAAAGCAACATGTTATGCCAGACTTTTCAAAAACACCTTTGAATAATGTCCAAGATCTTAACAACTGGCTTCATTTCTATGATATGTCGGCACCTTTGATTGCAGTTGGGACTTTCATTTCAGCGGAAACTGTAAGTAATTTTAATTTGCAGTTAGAAAAATATAATATGCATAATAATTCATTTATATAAACTAGCGTCAATTTTTGACTTTGAATCAATAGAAAACGATTTTTTTTTCAGAATCTAGATCTGCGAGTACAACATTTCCACAGTTTTTCTCATCATGATGAAGGCGGACATTATCATATCGATACAACTCCAGAAACTGTTGAATATTTGGGTTATTTCAATATTGGATCCACCTTGGCTCGCATCGATCAACCTCCAAAGTTACTTCAATTTGGAAAGGACTGAATATAGGAAATTGAGCCACCTACTATTTTGTAATCACTCAATTATTTTTTAAGATACAATTTTACAGTTTATGAAAAAATCTAATAATAAAATTTAATAGTAATACTGTTAAAATTAAAGCCTTATCTTAAATAATATACAAAATAGTAATTAATTTAACATGAAATATATAGCTGAATCCATTGTCTAGGAGCACCTGAAGTTTTGAAGCATCAGCCTGTAAAATACCTGTTGGCCAAATGTATTCGAGATTTTGCAAAACTTTTATGTTTTTAAACAGTTTCTACAATGTTCCCTATTTGGACTCCCTATTCTTTCAATCGTCAAAAGCGTTTAATCGACAGAAAGGAAGCCACTCTATTAATCTAATTATGAATAGTATTCTGTAAGCTTTTTTTGTCTTTTTGAATTCTTAAACTGTATAAATTGTATATATTGTACTGATCCAGGCCTTATCAGTTATATAATTGCTGTCTGTGTATTATATAAATAAATTAGGAAAAATAATAAGTCTTTAATACTTCAAAAAAGTATGTACATCATTCAATATTCAAAGTTGATTTTCTGTGCTTCTTTGTAAATTTACTATACATTCGATTCATTACAAACGTTCTAAATGATTCGCTTATGGAACATCTTTTTAATTACTCCAACGAATAAACTCTTATGCAAATATCACGTTGTTTTATATTTTGTCGTTATTAATCTCCAATAAGCCTGTGTCATTGACGCCTGGCAGATGTGTGACAGTACCGCGACAAAGAAGACACGCGAACAGTTCTACACTAGCTGGTAAAAGCAAAAATATATTTGCCGTTTAAGAACAATTTATATTGGAAATTTTCCGACGATGTTTTATTTTATACATGTATATCAGTTATATATAAAACTACTCTTATGACTTCATTCGTATGTTGATTTAATTCCAGTTTTTGTTATAACATTAAAAATGTGTTCAATAGAAAAATAATATATGTTCAATATGTTACCACATGGCTCTAATGTACTTTTGCTTTTACAAGATTTCACTATGAAGTTCAACATAGACAGTACTTCGTCTTACAACAGTATTCATCCAGCTTATCAATACACTGAGCAGTTCGGCGACAACTGCAGGAATTATCGCGAAGGTACCAAATGGTCTGGGATATTCCTTGCATTCGTTTCGGGCACGTTTTTCACCATAAGTTCCGCACTAGTGAAAGCTGTAAAGAATGTTAACCCAATGGTGCTGCTCGTAATTAGGTCCATCATGCAGATAGTCATTATGTCTTTAATTGCATGTAAAAATGCACAAAATCCCTTTGGCCCGTCGGGTCGAAGACTGTTAATCAGTCTCCAAGTAAGATCAACTTTTATCTTTTCACTGAAATTTTAAATAAAAAAAACTTAATGCAAACATTATTTAAAAAAAGTATACATTGAACATAATCTTGCCTTTTCTTGTTTTTAAATGATTCAGGGTGCAGTGGGAGGAATGACTCTGGCATTGCTATATTATAGTTTCCGAAAGTTACCTCTGGGTGATGCGACAACCATAATTTTCAGTTCGCCAGTTATTGTGATAGCACTTTCATTTTTATTCTTAAAAGAACCATGCGGAATATTGCGGATCATCGTGATCTGTGCTTTGTTTATGGGTGTAATTTTGGTTGCAAAGCCGCCTTTTATATTTCATGTAAGGATATTCGTATTTTACGTAAAATGGAATTAATTTTCAAAAATAAAATGAATGATCCAAATAGATTTTGCTTTGAAATTTCAGCATATAAATATTTCGTATGATGTGATGGGATACGTGTACGCCTTGCTGGCCACCTTATTTACCGCCTTAAACATAGTGGTAATGCGAAAATGCCTTGAAATTCATTATTCAGTGATGGTCCTGAGTTTGTCTGTTTGGGCACTGATATCCGCAGTTTTCTTTTACTTTGTGATCCATGAAGATCATCCTCATGAGTAAGTCAAATGCTCTTAACATTGCTAATATTAAGAGACACAAAATGTATATGATAATGTTATGTGATAGTAATAAAATAATCGAAAATTGTTACAGAATTATCCCAAGAGACTGGTTTACTTGGATACTTATTTTGTCCGTATCTACAACTGGTCTGTGTGGTCAAGTTTTAGTGGCTAAAGCTTTAAAGATCGAAGGTGCAGGTAAAGTGTCTGTAACTCGGTCACTCGACATCATCCTTGGCTACATTATTCAGATTTACTATTTCAAGGACGTGCCAACGGCATCCAGCATCGCTGGAGCGTTTCTGATTTTAATTTCAATCATTTGTATGGGTTTTGAGAAGGAAATCTATGGCATCTGCGACTTCATACCTTAAAGGTTGTACTGAAGAAATAGCAATAAATTTTATGTACCAACCAATCTCAACATTCAATCCATTCTTAATCAACGGTCATTTTTCTTAATTGAACGACGGCAAACAATCACTCCAGATGTATATCTAATAATTGTTTATTCAAAGTAAAATACAACTACGATTAACATTGAATGGCAATCATAATCATATCCAATGTATTAATAATATATACAATATACCATGTCGATGAAATTTTCAAATATTGGACCTTACACAGTGAGAGACAAGGAATTGATTTGAAACAATTGGAATTTTAGTTCAGTCTGTACAACTAAACTTGTAGTTGATTTCACAGAATCAAAACAGGTGAGCATTCGGTGAAATCAACTAACGCGGTAGTTAAATCAACTGAAAAGCCATTAAAAGCCACAGACCTTTCACTATAATTACGTGAAAGTATACTCTTTTATACACTGCATAATTTGATGATACAATGGTGTATAAGTATGTATATATAATTATTTATATATGTATATACTATATATAACGTAGATTAAAATGTAGTCGATACACAAATCTTATAATCAAGTTTGTATATGCAATGTTCAAAGTATGTTCTTTCTATCGAATACACCATCTTAACAACTAAAAACTAACATTCTCCGTTAAACGTTACATCTATTGATAGTAAACGACAATTACTTACACATTTACGACGCTATTTCATGATCGTACAGAATAAATCTATTCTATAAACCAAACAGTCTTAACCTACAGATTTAATTTGTATTAAAAGTTACATAAAATGTTTGTTTTTTTTTATTTTTTGTTTTTTTGTTTTTTCATACAATTTTGACAATCAATCAACCTCTTTCTTTGCATGTCCTGCAGTTTTCACTTATTTCAATGTTACTACTCTTTTCTGAAGCGCTATACAATTTGTTGTAAAACAATTATATTTAAAAACATTCGCCATTTGTTATCGCTTCAATGACAAACCCTTAATTGTATTGTAAAATTGTTGCAATCAAGTAAGGGATTACTAACTCTTGTTGTAATTTACATTGATTCTATGATATCGAATGTCTAGGTTACATGTATATTTACATTCTTCGGTTGCCGATGTTTTGCTTAGACAAAAATATGCTTGCACTAGATGTATGGCTTAGAATGTAATCGACTATACTGTTGTCCTGTAATTGTTAGATATTGCCCCTTGGTAAAACAAATTATTGAAGTCTATTGAAACCATATTTTAAATTAATAGTTTTGAATATTACAATTGTCCAAGAATTTAAACATAGCTAGAATTAAAGTAGGTGGCATTACAGAAGCCACTGCGAATGCATTAGCTATCGTAGAACCACTTACTGCTGTACTTTTACAACTGTATCGTTCAAGTTTCATATCCTTGGTAGGATTTTCATTACAACTTATTAAGAATACATTACCCGTTTAATCAATAAGAAATCACTTTCTCAATTCCAGGTGATCTGATTCTTAATAAGATTTATTAGGCAACGTTATTCAGAACTATTAATAATAAAAAGGCGTTTAGTAATACTTTTTGTAGTTTGTTTTGAGAAGGGGTAGCTTTGGATACCATGTTATTGGATATCTTATTTCCCATTGTGTTATTTTCGCTTTGGTCTTACTCAAGCTTTAGACGAATTTCAAGCGCCTTATTTTAAACAATCTGAAAAGTTCTCACTGACAAATATTTTCTTTTTTCATTAAGCAAAACATATGTGAAATTAATATACAAAAAACAAAATACACAATGTACTGTTGTAAATGAAATGAAATTTTAATTTAATATAATTCCTAGCAAGACATTAATGAAATATAACAACTAAAATGTCACGATATTTGTCAGGTGAAATATTCTTTGACGCACAATTATACAAACACGTTAAGTCTCACGCAACCGGTGACTTTTTCTCGAATTGAATTCATGTTATTCGCCTGATGATTTCTACTTGCATATATAAAAATCGATTGCATGCATATATAAAGATCGAATTTGCATCGATTGTGACAAGTACAAATACCTTTGGGCAAAAGTTAAACTGCATCATGGATAAAAGGAAAATATTCATTTTGGCAAATTCGTAGTACAAACAGTATCAAACAGATATATATTGGATCACGTTTTTAATCTTATAATGTTATCATGAATCGTTAATTACTGTATTCATTTTTTGTTTTGTGTTTCTTACTTTTTTTATTTTATTTTCATACTTTATAATAATATAACTACATTTATAATTGTTGTTCAAGAAAAAAGCTGAAAAACTTGTCTTGTACAATCCTGAGTTAATCTAATCGTCAGGTATTAATTTATAACAAATAATTTAAAACATTTATTTGTAATTTATAGTTGCCCCTCATAAAGAACAAATGCCCCTGGTGGATCTTGTGCGTGACACTGATAAACAGTATCTAAAAAGAGTTTTTTGTTTTAAAATATAAACCCCGTTTTAGAGCGCTAAAACAGAGATAGCTTACGCAGGCAGTATTCGCGTGATTCCGAACTCGTCAATTGTTTGTACACTGAATTTCAGATATATAAAGTTTTAGTAATATATTAATCTAAATTTTTGCATATATAAAATAATTATAGGCGCTGTTTATCTGTGACACTTGTGATTTGCCAGTGGCGTTCAATATCTCTGTATGTTTAAAAATTAAAAAATCTTAACAAATTATATTTATTAACCATTTTTTATTACATTATTATTTTTATACATAATGTATAAAGTAGAAATATTTTAATAAATGATAGTTAGTTTTTGGTAAAAACAATAAAAGAATTTTACCTTATATGTTAAATTGAAAAATACTTTAAATAAATTAAAAAGAAACTATTGAAATTCAAAGAATGTCTTATTATTAATCAATTTTATTAAATTGAGACCCCAATATATTAAAATGAATGTAACTGGAAGTTGGATTCATGCGTATAAAAATAGAACAATATATTTTGATTGTGAACTTCCACTTTGGTGACTAGTCATTATCATTTTTGTGCAAGCCGACAAAAACAACAGAGATTAACAGTATCTTTGAAAACCACTTTACACTTCATTTCTCGCACTTGTTAAATTAAATTTAACTTTTTTTTTGTTCCACAGTACGCAATGTTTCAAGCAGTGTATCGAAATTCGTTGAATGAAATGCTACCGATTAGTTAAAATGTGTATTACTCATTTAACAAAGTTTGCATACATGCCATCTGATTCGAAACAACATTAATTTTCGTCTGAACCATGACGTCAGTTTGGTTATACAAGAGTCCGTAATTTAGTCTCTCTGAACAATAGTACACTGAATTAAAAATGCTACAAGGAAACAGATTTGCAACAATCATTATTTGCACAATATTTAAATCTATTTTTCTCTGTCCAAATTTCACAAAGTTGCCCAAATAGAACATTACGTATATTATATGTATATTAGTTGGGCGTTTAGCTCATACTTATCCCTTATACGTATATTATACGTATAATATATGTTGTGTTCTATCAGGGTGTTTTTTCATGAAATTTGAATTCAGAAAATTTATTTTTAAATGTAGCTGAAACAGATAATTAAATAGACGATCCAATGAGATAAAGATTTTGGGCGACTTCAACGACAATTGCAAATCCAAATTTGATATTAAAACTACTCTTGTAATCATATGTAATTCACACATTTGTTAAAGTTAAAGTCGTTAATGTTAATTTAATGTTACAATATTCATTTGAATAACTTAAATGCTATCGTTAAACAGACAATTCAGTTGTGTATAAATATATTTGTATGTACGTTAATTATATACCATATAATAATATAATTGTCCTGTTCATGTACATATGGTTGCGGAATTAAAAGTCATCCCAACGATAAAATTTAATTATATATGGTATGCTTTTCTTTTTTCTTCTTTCTCAAGTCTTTCCACTTTTTGTTTTTTCTTTTCCCTCTTTGAAGCTGTAATTAAGGCAACAAGGCACGAAGTATTAAATCAACAACTTCACTTTATCAATTGATAATAGTTGACGCGAAAGACGTTTAATTCGTTTATTTAACATTCAATTTAATAAGATTGTACAATTAAAATTACATCAACTTTTACACAAAGTAAATTTTGTTCGCCCACTAACATTAAATCGATCATTGATAATTAAGAATCATTCAATATTAAATAATATTAATAACTGATTGTAATTTGTTCGCATAACAGAGATGATCAACAGAAAGTATGAAATTGTTTATTTATCCATAAATTTATATTTTTATTTATATATATTTATGTATATTTATGTATACAAATAATAATATTGCATATATATACCATATCTATATACAAATAATTTTTTTCAACATTTACGTGAATTCAACATTTACGATCTTCAATGATGCTCTAATAAACTGAGATAATGTCAGTTAAAAATAGACAATTAGATAAAATTATTCACTTAATATCAATGTACAAAAAAAAAAAGGATTTAAATTGAGAATTAAATAACAAATGTTAACAAACTTGAAAATGCAACAACCGATCAAAAACTTCAGCCATGATCCCAAAGATAAGACTAATAATTGTTATGTGTCATGCAGAACTTTATTATCGAAACGTGAAAACTATATAGAAAGAAAAATTAATTGAATGAACAAGTATTGTCTATAGAGAAGCAACGAACCAAGTAGCATTGATGTGAAAGGGAGAGAGGGTGCGACGAACGAAAACAAATTGGAAATGCCATCAACAAGGTTTGGCGGTGGCGCCGCCTGCTGGTATTTCGCTACGCAACTCGTAGAGTGGCGTATTCGTAAGTTTGTGCGATCAAATGTGCACGGATACGTGGCCAAGAAGTTCGTCGCGACTGGAGAATACCTCCTGACAGAGGTGGCAGGTATAGACCACTGCGTCTGGGATGATGGTCTCAGCTTCTGTGTTTTGAATCAGATTGTGTACGACTAAGCTTGACGGCTCGATCGTCACGCTATTAATATTATTTTTTTTCGTAATCTCTATTTTTTCTACTTCTTCCTCTTCGCGTGGCTTAATTACATCCGGCAGGATACTCTCTTCAGTAGTAACATGGGCCTCGAACGCCACCTCCATGTCATTGCCGTCTACGATCTCGAACTCCTGTGCATGTGGAATAGCGTCGTTGTTGTTATCGGTGATAGTCTCAATGTGGAGTTCCGCTTCGCGTGGTTCTTGTTTTATCACCACTCGCTTCTTGCGCTTCACTTTGTCAATCACTTTCCGCTTATCAATTGTCTCTGATTTAATAGAAGTAGCACTCAAGATTGTACCATTGTTATTGCTGTGCTCAGTGTTATCTTCAAAAGCTCGATGTAGTCCAGGTTCGGTTTTAACGTTGACCATAATTGGACAAGTATCCATCTGCTCACTTGGACTCTTATTAGGGGGCTCGTCCAGACGTGGAAAGGTGGCTACAGTTAGCTGCATCTTACCATCTACATGGTAACTTACATTCTTTGTCCGTGGCCTATTAACAAACGACATATTACATTAATTAGATTCAAAAATATTACAATAGTAATTTATTCCTAATATAGAGACTCAATATTGCAAAAAATATTGCTAATCAAAATTCCAATAGTTATAATGTCTTGATTCTATAATTATAAATGTTACTCCTTAATTTATTTTAATAAATTTTTAACAAAATCATTAGACAAACGTTATTGTCAATGTATAAAATTAAAAAATTGACTAAAAATTACCTGTTGCGTTCGCCTCCAGGGAATATACCCATTTTGTGTTCCATCGGTATAACTTTGGGAGTTCTCGTTACCATGGTCTTTGTCTTTTGTCCCTTCTTCGCACCGTCACTTCCAATCTCAACAGGTACCCTAGTTTTTTGTGTGTGAATCATTTTTGGTCGACCTGGCTGTTGGCTTGATGACGCAGTTGCTTCACCCTTCTTCTCGTCCTTCTTCTTTACCTTCTTTGCGAGCTTATTTCTAGCTGAATTGCTTGGTTTAGTATTTCCCACGATCGAATTAATGTTCTGTAATGAACTCTCAAAACTCTTCAACACATTCTGGTAACTTTCCTCAACGTTGGTACGGTGTTGTTGTTTCAGAGTTTTCTTTGTGACTTTGCGCTTTGTAACATTATCATCCGAATCCGAGGGCGCTGTCAGTATGTCATATGAGTCACTGGGGCGTTGAGCAATCGGCGACGACAACGTGTCAGCATCGGTTTTGAGCTTACGCCGGCGTTTATATTTGCGAGGTCCAGTTTGTGGTTGGCGACGTAGCGCTGTATTTTCGTCGCAGTGGTGTACAATATGTGCCACCACTTCATTTGAAGTCGCAAAAGTTTCATTACATACCTTACACAAATATGGCTCCATGCTTCCATGACATTTCGGATCTGGACCTGAATGATGTGCGCGCACATGTTCTCGCAATACAACCTGAAAGCAATTTTGTTATCGTTATTTATTTATTCAATTATAGCCTTTATATTTATTAATTCATGTGTAAAATTGTTCAACTATTTACATAAACAGTCTATTTTTTCATGTAATTGAAAATACACATAATTTATGTAGCAAAAATAAAATATTTCAAATTGGGCGTTTGCCTGTAATAAAATAGAATAAATAAAAAAATTCAACTAACTCTTTGATTAAACGCCCTTGGACAGATAGCACAGACATAAGGCTTTTCTCCAGTGTGAATTCTTTCATGTTTTCGTAATGTCCCACCATCAGCAAACGCCTTCCAGCAAAAACGACATCCATAGGGCCTTTCTCCAGTGTGTATTCGTATATGTATTTGTTGGGAACTGCGACTTCCAAACGTTTTACCGCACTCTCTACAAGGGAAAGATCTACCTCCTAGCTCTTTGTTATGAGAATGACGATGACTGACGAGCGCGCGGCCATCCGGGAATTCTTCACCACATTCATCACAGGCCACCATTTTATTACGATGTGATACCATGTGTCTACAAAAAATATATTGAGTTTTATTTTAGAATAATCTTCCGTTATTATCAAGTTTGTCAATTAACTCTTCAAGACATATCTATACTCACCAACTTCAATTCATATTGTTAACAATATAATGCAATACAATTAAATCAAACTCATTTAAAAATTGTTTACTAAAATATATGGAAAAAAAAGTTTCTAACGTTTTTTTAACATTTATCATCGTTTACAATTACTTTTTTGAAAAGTTTTCCTCAGTTTAATAATTTTAAGTTCAATAACTTTAAAAATAACTTTACAATAATTTATTTGATATTTATATTTTTAAGTTTGTGAATGATGTTAAAAGAATTTGAAATTTTTCTGTGCATGATTATAATATTAAAATTACTCTTTACTTAAAGGGTTAATTGAGATTAACTTGTGTAAATGTTAAAGCAAAGTAAAAGTTTGGAGAAATGTTAGTTGAAAAGCCGAGTACTAAAATATCTGATAAATGACTAAAATATTTGATAATTGACAACAAATACGTACCTTCGTAGTCGAGCTTTGCTGTGAAAACGTTTACCGCATTTGGTGCAGCAGAAGGATTTATCATTGCTGTGAACCCAAGAATGTTTAATCAAGCTACGCTTGTCTTTGCAAATCTTGCCGCACATAACGCACATGTTCGGCGATGCGTTTTCCATGTGATTTTGCCTCACATGCTCCACAAGGTCAGCGTCGTCGCGACATCTTTCGCCGCACATCAAGCAACGACGACTTGGCGATCTACTTTTGAAAAACGGACATTTCCAATACGTATTCGATTGGTTCTCTTCCGAAAGTGAATTCTACTGAAGATGTTCGTTTTGCAAGCTTCAATTTTTTTAGTATACATTTGAACAAAGACGAGAATGAACAAATGCTGGCAAAGAATGCGACGCGATTAAAGAATAAACAACTTTTGCAAGTAAAATGTAACAAAAATCACCACAGGGTTTTTTCACTTTTAGGAAGATTTTTTTGTTTAAGACCTTTTTTAACCACACAGTAAACTATAATTTTTCCTTCTATCTTTTTGTTTTCTTTTTTTTTTTTTTGAGTTATCTAATAAAATTTTTAAACATGGAAACTTATGTCATACATCCAATATAATTTCGGTAAATATAAAGATATGTTAAATGGACATTTTATTTATCAATGTATCTATTATTAGTTTTTATAGATTACTATGTGATTTATACTTTATTTTATTGCAAACTTTAAAACTCATAAGTAGATCATTGATATTTTATATCAGTTTTATCTTAATTTCTATTAATCCCAGTATATACAACGGCATTAAAATAAATTTATGTATACTCATAAAACATTTTGAGCTTTTTGCCCAAATACTATTACTAAATAAATAAATATTATTTTATGAGTTCTAAGTTATAAACTTTGAGTAAAATAAGACTAATAATACCTGGCATGTGATTCAGCATGGGCTAAGAGGGCAAGAGCTTCTTCAAACCATTCACCGCATACATTACATACGTGATGTTGTTCCACTCCATCCATATTATGTGATTCCGCTTTGACATGGATTCTGTATTAAAAATAAAAATTAATCTTTGATATCTATTAAATAAATAATAAAACAATTTAGGACAATATATATTAACTTTGTTCAATGATTCTTTCAATAAAGAATTATTAATTATTAAATTATTCAAAGTAAAAAGTATTATAAATTTAACAACAAACTTCAATCTACATACAATAAAGCATGCTTTACATATTATTTAACTTAAGTATATGGCAAGTAGTAAACAAAATCAACAAATCAAGTGTCACATACTTCCTGTGTCTCTTGAGCAGGTCCAATCTGTGAAACGGCACATTACAAGTTTCGCAATAAAATTCACTAAAGCGTTCGTCGGTTGTATAAGTGGTGTCATTCTCAAAACTCTCAGTCTCTAACTGTAAAGTTTCACCATGTTTGACACGAATGTGTTCCCGAAGCAGATTTACATCCCAGAACATTTCGCTACACTTGGTACATTCAAATGGACTATCTCCTGCGTGAATTCGTGAGTGCGATTGTAGCGCTTTCTCACGGGCGAATCCAACACCACAAAACTGACAAACGTAGGGCTTGGTAGGATCAGTGATCGGCCAACGCGGTGATTGTATTTCGTCGGTGATATTTGTAAGAGATCCATCAACCCAGCGAGAACTCGATGGATAGCTGTTCGAAATGGTGGCGCCACCAGCGTCACCACGACTTGACATTTCCTCTACCAGTCGTACATCCTCGTCAATATAATCGTAGGACTTGTTAATTGGATATTTGACAATCTCAATTTGACGACTCTCGACGTTCTTTC
This sequence comes from Aradophagus sp. ZL-2020, assembly GCA_022817685.1. Classification (NCBI taxonomy): domain Eukaryota; kingdom Metazoa; phylum Arthropoda; class Insecta; order Hymenoptera; family Scelionidae; genus Aradophagus; species Aradophagus sp. ZL-2020. The sequence continues at coordinate 4,335 of JABFOV010000487.1, read as the reverse complement.
GTGCGGCAACGTTAGCTTTGCGGCGCCGAGGCGCGGCCGCTTTCTTACGTCGACCGCCTTTGGCGCCACTGCGCTCGTCCTCCTCACGTGCAAGAAGCTCATCTTCATTAAACTCATCATCCTCCATACCGTCACGCTCTGGCGCATACGCGTGTATTTTTAAATGAGTCATTAAGTCACATTTACGTACATATCGCGCGCCACATAAGTTGCAACCATGGGGTCTGTCCGTTTGATGTGCCACCATGTGGTTCATTAAATTAGCCTTTTTCCGGAACCGTCGACTGCAAAAGTCGCAGGGAAATGGCCGCGTGCTTGTGTAAGAATCTTGGTCAATGGGTAGAGGAATTTCCATATCGTCATACTCGAGTAAATTATCATGGGACACTTTGGTAACTGGTATCTGGTCACTGTTGAAAGATAACAGTTTTTAGTTGGATGTTTATTTGCTTGAATAAATGATTAAATAAATCAGGATTACTGTGTAATCTAAGAAATATATAACATTCATTTCTAAAGGGTAAATAAACTACATAGCGACAAATACAACAATACAGTATGTCCAGGAAAAAATACCAGTTTAAAAATATAAAATTTATGATTGAAAGTTGATTCAAAATGAAAAATATAACGACTAAAGTTTTCAAAAATTTTCTGAATAAATAACAATGAAATCCTTGTGTTTTAAATCTATTTCCAATAAAAAGAGTTAAAAGTTATTTTACTTTTAGCATGATTTATTTTTAAATAAAATTAAATATAACTTTTTAGAAAAATTTCTAAGTTGAATTTTATTAATAAAATAATAAAAGTGTTCCTGCACATCTGATTGAAAACATGCAGACATGGACAAATTATTTACCCATCTTCTGGACCAGACCTATCCCAGTTATCTGTGATTACTTCTTCAGCAACTTGGATGTTAAGGTAATCATGTCCCTGATCTTGTGGCACAATATATATTGACTCCATGTCGCTGGATTGAGGGACCATTAAAATTTCTGTGTCTACATTTTGTGGATTATTGTGGACTATTGTTTCAACGATCTCTTCTACAGGTACTTCCTCGCAGTCTCCCACCACCTCTTCGGCGGGAGTGGTCAGGTCTGATTCTAGACCGCATATTACTTCCTCGTGGATAACGTTACCCACTTCGGACATCCACTGCAGAGACATATCTCCAGGAACATCCATCTTGACTGATTACTTTATAACTGAAATCACTATAAAGAAACAAATTATTAGTCTTGAGTATATAATATTAGAATATTATAATTTTTTTATAGAAAATTTTTAATTCATTTACTTATCCTTTAAGAAAAATTAATTCAAATTCATCAAATTGAATTATGAAAAAAAATTTTAATTTATCAACTTAAAAGATCAATAAGAAAAAGTTGACAATGAAGTTATTACTTAAAATATGTATTAACAATTCAAGTGGATGTAAATAATGAAAAATAGATGAAATTTAAAACTATTTGACTGATGTTGACGTTATTGATTAAAGAATGGTCTATCTTTCTGTATCTGAGATAAAAAATGTATTGAGTTGAATAAACTTTTTATTTTCTAACGATTAATTTGTTTAGACATAGGCATGCGTAATTGAAAATTAAAACTTGTAAGATTGTATGACACATGACGGTTCTCACATCCAGATATCATCAAGTCAAAATCTAGCTTTTTAATGATCATTAAGTCCTCAATATGCAAAATTATTCGAGAAATATCATTCGTAAATAAAAAAGAAACAAACGATAACCAAACAAATTAAAAAAAATTAAAAATAAAAGAAATTTAACAGCAGAAGTAGAAATAATGAAAAATAATGATAATAATAATAATAACAAACAATATGGTAAAATATAGATAGAAGATTAAAAAAATAAAAATAAAAACGTGATAAATAACAAATATGTGAAACAGAAAATCAACTAAAAGAATGTTTACTGTTTATAGTAAATACCAGAGAAAAAAAGTAAACTATACATCAATAGTTGGCTTACAGAAGATGTCAATACAAATTTTGTACAGAAATTACATTCCAAAATTGAATTCAGCACCTTTTTTGAGTCAAAATTTGCATGAAATGTTCAGTTTTGCATTTCATTTTTTTTTTTTTTTTAATTTTGAAAATCTATTTTATTTATCTTAAAATGAAAATTCCATGTGACAGAAACCAGTCAACTTTGCAATTACTTTTCCTGATACTATCGAACAAATTACGTTTCTAATATTCATCCGGAGTAAAACTTCAAATAACACAAAACACTGCGAAGAAAGAAATCACAATTTTTCGCACATCCTATAAACTAAAATTCACCATTTCATCGCACATATCGATCACCCGCCACACATCGAAATTTTTGATTCCCCTCCCCCCGCCCTACAGTGACATACTAATTCATACCAATTCCCAAGTAGAACAACCAAATGATCATGAAATTCGACAATTCAATCCTTTCACTTCCAACTCAGTAAAAACAACTACATTATAAACTCCACATAAAAACCGCTGCGCCATAAAAACCAAATCAAACAAAGATACCAGTCAGAGCGATCCCCAGAGAACAGAAGAAGACTATGAAATCGTCGACCGAGCACGCGCTTACGTATCATACAACTAAACAAAAGAATAAGAAAAATCAACAAAGGAAAAAACGAGGTGAAAAGAGGACGAAAATCTAAACAAGAGATCTAAAGTGGGCTAACCTCCGCCTGCCGACGGAGGTTAAGCCGTATAGGTTATGGCGGACGGGTAGCCGCAGAGCGGCGCTTTCGCCCGGGTGGCGTCGCGACGGCGGCGAGGATCACTCGGCTCTGGCGTGGCCGCCGTGGCGGCACTCGGCGCCGTTTTTTACTCACTTGTTTGAATTGTAGACGGCAATCAAAACCTAACCAAAAATACTCGGCCAAAAGGACCGCAAGCAGCGTCGACCTTCGTAGCTTCACTTGGAGGGGATGCGTTTGGAAATAAATGTCACAAAATGGCCGACTGGAACGGCCGCGCGCGGTCGCGTACGCCGGCTCGCGGCGAGCGAGCTTTGCTCCAATTACGGCCCGCGTCGGCCCGCGGCGACTTCCACGTCGGCGGCTGCGAATCTCGCCAACGGCTTTTGCAGGAAGCCCGTTCGCTGTCACTGCGAATTGACTCTGCTCGGGGCAAGCGTTGGGGACATTCTCGTGTACGATTCGCGGTCGTTTTCTCGACCGCGATATCTTAGGGACTTTACCGCGACGTGTCCTGGCGGACTCGGGCTCGAGCTAGGGGAAAACTGGGGGAAACGGCGAGCATGCTACGGAGGCCTTTTGAATTGCAGCTTTCGAGGAGTTGCGTATAAGTTAATTTTTTAACGTTTCGCATTTTTTTATACATATTTGTCAATTATTGTTTTGCGTTGCTAATATTTTGTTTTTAAAACGCTCAGATGATTTTCAGTTTGAGTTGTTTATTAACGTATTTAATTGAAATATTCTTCGTGATGTATTTCAATACTGTTTATATTGTGTAATGGTTATATAACCTGAAGCTAGTTGCTAGTCAAATATTTAGTATTCTTTTACTGGATGATAATGATATAATTATAACCAATTGTAACCTATGCTGCAGCGCCATCTTGAATATTTATATTACTTTTAAACGTTAGAGCTTCGACAATTGGTGTTTGGCAACATTTGATTAACTGTGTTCTTGTAGATTAATATTGGTAAGTTATTAGAATTGTAATTAAGAAATTTTATTTTAAATCGGACTGTTTAAGTATTATACATTTCTCATTAAACATTCAAGTCAAAACGACTTGCAAACGAATTATTATGCAACATGGAATAAAATAGTTTTAATTTAACAAGCGGCTATGTTCACAACAATAACAAGTTTTAAAAGTCTCGTTTACGTTAGACAGAAATTCGTAAATAACCAACAGGATTGAGATTGAAATTAATAATTGTAATATAATTTATAAATTAATAATTGTAATATAATTTGCATTAATTGTACTTGAATTTGTATTTTATTTCAAAAGTCTCATAAGCATTCAAGAAAACATTCAAAACAAAGTAATTTTCATTGCTCTGTCAGAATTATTTTCTCTTTATTTTGTTTTAATATCATTTTAATAACCTATTTTGATTTTTAGGAACATTAAAATTATCGAAAAATACTATCTGAAAGTGGACAATATCTATTTAAAATGTCAAGAAATAAACCATCGACGGTAAGTAAAAAAAAAAAAAAAACATTTTCATATATACTCTGAACACTGAAATGAAATAAAAATTGAGTTAATCTTTGATTTAAATGGTAAATATAATTTTCATTCCTTTAAAAAC
>JABFOV010000486.1:19278-37582 GCA_022817685.1 Aradophagus sp. ZL-2020 | reverse complement strand
ATGTCACATCATAACCATTACTATGTCAGCCACTATGCGCTAGTGTGCTGTTTTATATGTGATTCTTTACACGTACTGCACAGAGTGTTCACTACCGTGATTTTGTTTTTTTGTGTTGGTTGTTTTTTTTTAGAGTTGTCGTTTTTTTTTTTTTTTTTTTTTTTTTTTTTTTTTTTTTTTTTTTTTTTTTTTTTTTGAAACATTGCGAACAAATTTTAACAAATCAGAAGGGATTTGCAGAAATTAGTTTCAAGGATAATAAGCATAAAATTATTGAAAAATTACATAAATGTCACGACATTGTAAAGAAAAATCGCGAGAAAATGAAGTTAAATCAAAGCAACGAATTGACCGTAAAGCGACCAAATTTATGACGCGACGTCCGCCGGCTGGTAATGCTTCGGCAAACAATCGTCCGGCCATAAGGAAGCGCGATTTTTCCCACAGCCAAGCCAGTGGAGCGTCGATTCCCGAGCTCCATTCGGTCGTCGATCTTCGGAGCGTCGCTCGATGGCGACTTTGCGATTAGATGCAAATTGCTGTAGCGGTAAGCGGGGTTGAGAGCCGCGCTCGCGAATGACCGTTGCTTGGCGCCGTGGTGCTGACCGCGGAATATTCACCGCGGACTTTCGCCGACTTTAACGAAATTACGAAGAAAGGTGCCTTTGGTTCGCCGATGATTTATTGGCAAAGTTGCTTTCATCGCACTCGTAGAGCTGTTGTTGCGTTTTTGATCAGTCTGCTTAGATCGTGTTTCTCCGTTTTAATGAGATGCAAACGAGATGAACAAGTGATAATGTTTTGTATATGGTTTTTGTTTTACCTTCTCAGTTTAAATTGAGAATTATTCATCTGTATTATGGTGTTTTATTTAGAATTATGGAGCATTAAAGATGGAGTTAATAAAACTAAACAAAAAAGAATCTAATTTCCCTTCCTCAAGTTTTGCTAATTGTTTTATTTTTGCCTTTGTAAGAATTTTATGATTTATTTGTAATGTATAGTTTATCACGTTTTTATCAAGGATTTACTTTAAAATTAATTTTAATCATTGCTGCTTTTTATTCATCAAATGATTTTGGAATTCATTTTCCATCAGATAATTTTTATCGATATATTCAGTCAATATAATAATTTGACTTCCCGAAACCATTCTTTTTCCATTAATGCAAATCCGTTCCAAACCAAAGAGAAATAAAATTTTATTCATCTACAATCCTTTGAATAAAATGTAAATTTTGTAGTTTTTTTTTCTTTTTGTTTCCAGGTTAGCCGACGCGGCCTCGAGCCGCAAACAATTGATTAAAACTCACGAGCGGCGATTGGCCGGTGACATAAGAGCGACTTGACGAGCAGGAAGCGTAGCCTCGGCTCGTTGAAATTTCTCGCCACGTAGACAATGGGTATCAGTGGTTTCGCGTTAGCATCTGTACGTGAGATAGTTGACGCATACGGGCGTCAACGAGAGAGTACGTTGGCTGCTATCGCGTCGAGGGTCGTGCCGATGACCGATCAAAGAGAAGCTTGCGCCTTGAATACACGATACGTAACCGTCCGAGGCATACGGCCACTGACCGGCGCCGATTCAACCCGAGCATTGTCCCCTTGCGGCGTTCGGATTTTTCGACCGACTATGCCGCAGTGCTTTCGCAACCCCGACGAAAACGAATGATGAAACCGACAATCGTCGCTCCAAGTAGGCCGATCTTTTCAATGACTCGAGGGAAAAAACGTCTTGTTTATTTGGGTCTCCGCGACGGAAACTTGGGGCCGAAATGTATGAGGTAACCTTAGACGCAGCCGAAAGTAACTTGCGTCAGTGGAAAGTGAAGTAGGGCGTATGTGGAACAGGGAAAAACGATGGTCCGGAAACTCGGAAACGCGCAATCAATCTCGTTAGACTAAAGTATTTTGGATCATTCAAGAGAAATTGTATTCAGTTAACCGTTTAGTCAGAAACGAACATTTGTTTTGGTGAGATATATTCAATTTGCTTGCGACATTGGTTGACGAGTAGATAATGTTATAAGTTGTACAATATTAACTTTTAATAAAAAAGAGTGCGTGGAATCAACAAAAAAATAAAATAAAAATGATGTAATGTTTTCATTTAGACCTTTTGAAAATGAAAAACATATTTGGTGTGAAAAATATTGATTAGTTTATCAGTTTAATTATTATAAAAAATTTGGAATTTCACAATAACAATAAATACAACACGCTCATTTAAAAGTAAATAATATGCTCCATCTTTCACCTACAGATATTTGTCCGTGAGACTACTCATATTATAAAAGTTCATTCCAGGGTTGCTGAAATGATAATAAAATATATAATTCGTATTTTTTAGTATGGTTATTCTCCCGAATCCAATTTCACGAATGAAAAATCTCATGAATAACAAAATTCAAAATACGTTTTCCTGTGTTAAATATTGACACAGGAACTGTACGGAATTTGATATATATTAGCTCACAAAATGAGAAACATACAAAAATTGTCATGAAAAAATAAATTTCTATGCAGCAAAATTATTAAAGTATGCTATTTAAAAATTATAATCATATAATCACATAAAATCTCAATATAAAAAAAAATATATTTCTTTTATTTTATTTCTCTTGCATTAAAGTTGCACAAAAAGCTTATATTATAAGTTATAAGAATCGCTCTTGAAAAGTTTCTACATTTACAAGTAAATTCATCACCTTCCTTCGAAAGGAGAAAAACATCCTTAAAAATTATACACACATTTTTTTCTGACGAGTCATTCTACATTGAACAGGATTGAAGGGTTTGAAAAGTCGCTCAAGATCGCGGAGATAAGGTCGCGGGGACGGCGGGCGCTCCAGATTAGGCGTTTGAAATCCAGCGAGGGCCAGTGCGCCGTACTTTGCGCGCACCTACCAACCATTTGCCACGGTGACGACGTCGACGAAAGGGTTTGCAGTGGGGGAGAGGAACGACCGAGTTCATTGTCGGAGTGGGGCGGGAGGCCAGTGAACGCAGCTGGACGTCGGTCAGTCACCTCGAACCATATTGCTCCACATCTAAGAACGATAAGGACAGCCGGACGAAGATGGCTGATGGAAGTGGGGTTCGGTGCGTGCAATTGGCGAAAAAATTGTTCGTTTCTAATTTCTCAATAAGATTTTTATTTAAATTTATTCTCAATTTCCGAAATTCTGTTGACTGTGTGCATCTTCTTTCTGCCATTCTTGCGGGGAAATATAAATTTGAATAACTCGAGGTGTCTTTTACTTTTCAGCGGGAAGATATTTGTTTTAGTAATTTTTTTGACGACTAAATTTGAATTTCTGTGATATTTGCCATTTTCGGCGAGGGAGTGTCAAATTTCGTATCTTTTTAGGCCTGCCAAGTTTGAAAAGAACGTGGATTTTAAACAACTCTTTCGTCAATTACTCCACAATTCTAATTCTGAATGAAAGACGAGATTTATTGCCGACTATTTGTCCGCTGTCAAGCTTTACAAGTAAGACGAGTAATTGTAAAACACGTTACAGTGAAAACGCCAAAATATTTAGGTTAACAGCGCGATTGCGTAAGCACTTGTGGGTCTGGCCGATCTCGTCACTATGGAAAGTGTGTTTTGTTTTGATTATGACAGCGCGTCATAAGCAGCGGGGGACCTAATGTTTGCCTAATGTCGGCGTTGCGTTAGAAGGGCCCGCTTACGTAACAAAGAAAGTAGGTAGACTCGAATTTGGTTATTCGGTCAACGGCGCGTCGATCGGGCCAATGAATTCGGGCCGAAGACCAGTTCTTGCGCGGCGCGTCGAGCGCTGCAATGCCGCTGCATTTTTTATCTACTTTCCTCGATTTGTGCTCTACTTATAATTACGACACCCAAATTGCTTGGAAGAATCAAAGTGAAAAGTGAAATTGGTTAATAAAAAATTTTATCCGTTTTTAAAGAAAACATTTTTTTCAATATTACTCAAGATTGATTAAAATTTTAATGATCGTCTCAAGTCTTGATTGTATTATATAAAGTAGCTTTATATTATTATTGCGGTGTTTTGAATGTCCAGAAATAATGTTACAGATTCTGTTAATTTTGAATTGATTTCTTTATTATGTAAACTTAACTTTTACCTCAGATATTTCATTTACTAAAAACTTTAGAAATTACCAAAAACCTTTCTCTGTGAATCCAGCCTTTGGTTAGAAATGCATTAAATCATAATACTAAATTTACTTATTTTCTTACACAATTTTATTATATCAATGTTATAATAAACTGTGAATCTTAGGATAATATTATTATTAATTATTACTGAAAATACTTAAAATACTTTAAAAAATTATTAATATACGTTACTGCTTAAATTTTCAAAAAACATATTTAAAAATATTACGGCTCAAAAAATTAACCATATACAAACATATTCGGAGCGCGTTAAAGTTCTTAACGAAGAGGTCATAACATTTCTTTACGTTAACAGTCGCTTTTATGACTTTCGTTGGCTTGGCTTCTTATTCTCAATTTCAAAACTTCTAATAGGTACTGAGTAAACCGAAGTGAACTTTAGCGTTTCGTTATTTAATTTTGTTCTCGTACGCGTAGCTTCTTCTCGTTCTTTCCAACTACCACGTAGTTCAACGAACTTGTAAGCCCCGCTATCAATACGGATATAGTTACCTACGTACGTACGTAGAGTATTCGTGTGTAGGAATAAAGGGACCAGTAGTCTATGCGTACGGTCAACTTCTTGCCTATTCCGCGGACGCGGTTTCCGGGTCGGATTCGCGCACGATCGTCCGGAAAGACGTATTCATGGACACCTCGCGCATACAAAATACTTTTTCACACTCGTCATTTGTTGCGCAGGAAAAAATATTCATTAAACTCATGATCAAATATTTGGATTGCGTTAGCTCAATTTTATCACTATTTGTACATAACATGTCAATAATATTTCTCTGTTTTAAATAAATGTGCTCCAAGCATTGATATAACGTGATATGATATTTTATGAGTAAATTTGTCTGATTCAGATTTTAATTAAAAAATGCAGATAAACTGTTGAGATTAATATTTAACGAGGGAGAAAAAATTTGCACGTGAGATAAAATTGATATTGGAAATCCAACGCATCGAGCCAATTGGTATCAGTCACATCGATAAAGCAGTGCGCGTAATGGGCAAAGTCGCAAGTGTACTGTTATACGAACTAAATTCACGACAATAGACGAGGAAATGGCGATGCTTGCACAACTATTTTTAGATACGTCTTATTTGGTGCGATCGTCATCGAGGATTTTCATTCGACCATAAAAATTGCCGCGCAAAAATGGTTTCATTATTGGAATGTTGAATTTTCCTTTTCAAAAGGCCGAGTTCGGCGTCGCAAGCCACGATTTCGTGTACGAAATTTCGTCCGCCCGGCATTACGAGGCCACTACCGATCATTGAAAGTGCCGGCAAATAAATTCTGTTCCAGCTCGAGCGTTTTTTTCTTTCGTTCAAACCGGTTTAATGATAAACCAATCAAGATCACGGAAAGTTATTGCGTGCCTCGAACTGTTACGTTCCAACGCCTCGTTCCCGAATTTTAATTGTACATCAACCACGAGTTTTAAACTTGTGAAAAGTGATGATCATTTTCTGAGAATAATAAGGTTTGCAAGAGTTCGATGTAATTATTGTGTTTGCATCACTGTAAACGACTTTTAAAGAACTGACTTGATAACTTGTAAAATTACACTAATGGTACTGTAAAATTCAGATGCTTAGTGGCGCAAAAAAATTCTACAGGAGAAGCTACGTATTTTTACGATTCTGATAAAAATTATAAAAAAATTCCGTTTAATTAGAAAAAGTTTCAAATGCACTTTGAAAATTTGCCAGAACAATATTTTTAAGAAGGACAAAGTCGTTACTTCTTTTTGCATCATGAAGTTAATAGAAAAAAATTGTTTGACTGTTATCTATGTCTATATTGGTAGAACGAGGCGTCTACTGGTTGACAAGCTAACCACATTCTTTGAGTCAATTTTTGAGTCACAACGACAATACCTCGACCATAGTTCTTTGAAATAAGGTAATTACGCCTTTCTCCACCAAATCAAATTCAACGAGAGATCTTCAGCTAGTAACGTCGTTCATCCGCGTCTTTCTCTTAGATACCGATCAGCGAGACATGATTCTGCGCTCCGTTACAATTAACTCCATTTGCGAAAGCCATTCTGGCTGTCAAGCAGCCAGACCTAGCATCGTGTTCAGCTGACCTTGCCCGGTCACTGGCTTTTGGTTTCAGAGACGCGTGGCGCAATGTTCGTCGAAGTGCGAGACGTGCCAGCAAGGTCCCGCCCGGATCGGCTGTCTAACAGGCCGGACCATTTGTCTAGACGGTGACGAAAGTCCGGATCGCCTCGGGCGGCCACGTGGGGTCCCGATTTTCGGCCACCTTCGTCGAAAGAGAATGAATAGCAGCATCCCTGGCGAGGTGTCACTGACTCCCGTGCGCAGGTGATCGACCTCGATAGTCCCCACCTCGCTCCGTGTACCTTCTACCTTCTCCTTTCACCCCACCGACCGACGATCCACGCTCGAATGGCAAACGTACGCCAATGACGTAATGTCGGTTATTCAACTTGGTCAGCCAACAACGAAAAACGGGGCCTTCTGCCCTTCTTTGGACCAAATTTATCAGATTCTACTTTTAGATGGAACGTTCTCGAATTAGCCTCGAAGTATGTCCAACCTTTATTTTTAGTACTTTTCGGATCTTCTACTTTTTTACTCCAGAAGTTCAGTTCTAAATACAACTTCGGTTCACATTTCAATAAAATGCAGTTCAACCTGCTATAGAGTCGATCTTCGTTTTCTAATGATCAAGCTTCTATAATTTTTTGAAATATTCATGTGAATTTTATGTGTAGGCAAAAGAGGTTTTAACAATCTACTGATTTATTGAACAAATTTAAATTTAATACTGAAAAAATTTCACAAAGGTTTAAATCATTTTAAATCATTCTTAAACTATAAATGATACTCATTGAAGCTATGTTGTTCAAATGGTGTGCTAAGTTTTTCAAGAAACACTGTTAAATTGAACAGTAGAAAACCGCTGAAAATCAAGAGGACTTCTTCCATCTCGCTGACGTAATGTTTTGATTTCGCCCTTGCCAGAAGTGATCTAACAAGTTTCAAACGGTAGGTCACTGGGCGACACTTTCGGTGTCCGTGTCGAAACTCGTTTCGGGCGCAATGGGATCGGCACGCAACCGAAAGTGTTTACATTCGGCGATTTCGGCCGACGAGACTACCATTGACGTCACCTGTCCTCGTTAGACTTAGACCATTAAGCTTCTAATGGGATCGAGTCTGGTCGACCAGGTGCCGCAGGTTAGGACTGCTTGATCGACCGACGATCCACGCATACCGTTACTTCGGAACACCCGGCTTATACAAGCAAAAAAAAAGAAATTACTCTTCATATGACATAATGTTACTTGTCAAACAGTTTAAAAAATATGCAATAGGCTTGTCAAAACTTCGAACAATTCATGAAGTATTCGAATAATTCAAAAATTCTAATTGATGAAATTTAAAAAAATATATACAAAAGTATATGATAAATCTATTTTCGAATTATTGAATAATTGAATATTTGATTATCCAAACATTTGAACATTCGAATATTCAAATATTCGAATACTTTGAATATATTCGAATATGTTCGAACATTTCTCACAAATATTCGAACTTGTTCGAACTGAACATGTGACAAGCCTAATACGCAAGATTGAATGAAACAAAATATATTGTCTTAAATGATATTGAGCAAAGTCGATTTTCAACATTTTTTCCATAGTTTTTTAAAGAACCGAGACTTTTGAAAAATCGTACTTCGTACGTTTCATTTAAATTTTGCTTTGTAAATGTTTGGTGACGATTAAAATATGAATAAGAAGTGACATTATTACAATTTATGTTACAGTTGTTCCAGAATCAACACTGTGTCAGCCACTTTTAGATATGATATTATTTTTACTACTATTTATATTACTTACACCACTGTACTAGTTATATAAAATATAAAACTCTTCTTACACTGTTGAAAATTACTATAAATTTGAATGCGCACAAAGTTTTACTGAACTTTTTAGAAAAATATCTTCAAAATTGACATCCGTCAGATTAACTGTTATTTCCGAAATGTATTTTCTTTTCCATATAGAGAGCGCTGATAATTTCCTCGTAATCGTCCCTTTTCACGTGTCCTCCGTCTCGCTCGGCTACTTCGTGTCAACGCACCCGGACAGATGTTCTGCCTGCAGAATTGCACGCGCGGCCACCTTGCGGAAGGCTCGTTGCGAAATGGAACGATCCAGAAATAAGCGGCGTAATCGACCGGAGGCGTAAATGGGTCGGGCCAATGACCAAGCGCGACGCCCGAGTCGGGTTTCATTAAGGATACTCAGCGTTGCGTAAGTCGTCGAGAATTAGCGTGGAAGACGAAACTAGGCGTCAGTCGGTGATTGCACAAACCGCCGTCGTCGCGAATTCCCGACACCGATTTTTTTTTGCTATCGAAAATAAACGAAGTTCGAGGGATGAAACGAGACTGTCATAACAAAGTGCTTGTCGAGGATTAGCTCGCGAAATTGAGTTCACAGTTTGAGCACACTAGATCTTGAATAGATGCACTAATACTCTCAAATCTATTGCACTAGCGATGTAGGCATAAATTACAGTGCGATTTTAGTAAGCTAAAAAGACAGGTTGAAAAAGAACAGGAATGATATAAATAAAAATAATATTTTTTCTTTTTACTGTAGTTTGAATCATATATAATTTAAAAATATCAATGGAAAATAAATTTGTTTAATAAATTAATGATCAATAAAAACAATAACAAAGTTTCAAATAAATATTCATTAATGATGAAAATATGAAATCATCTTCAATCCACGTACTGGTTTTCACAAATAAAATTAGACTTATCTAAGACAGATCATTTTTTATATAACATTTGTTAAAAAATTCGATGTAATGAGGCATTTTTACCGGCGACATACTTTTTTGCGCTGACGAAATGGCCAAACCCAAGGAAATTCGGGCGGTTTGCGTAACAAGAGCTTTTACTTTTACCGCTGGACTGTTGTAGCCATCTTCCTTACATAACGGCGGAAATTGTCCAACCGAGGTCCAAAAGAGTGGTAACCTTGATTGGATCGAGGTTAATATTCGAGCTGTTGGACCTGCGGTGATGAAATGGTATTCGCGGTTGGCTCGTGGTGGTAAGAGGGGAGGGGTAATAAGCAAAGCGAGAAAGTGGCAAGTAGGGCTAAGCAGCGGCGCGAGTAAAATGCAAATGCGCCTCTGGGCTTGGGTTCCATTAATCCGCGCAAAACAAATGTCGCGCGAGGTCAAAGCTGCTTTCTCCAAGGCGTCGCTGCAACGCCGGTTATCGAGAGTAAAAGCCGTCGGGAAAGAAGAAGCAAGACACTCAAATGCCGATTCGGCGGGAAGACAGAGAAAGAAGGCGAGCAACTCGCGGAGAAAGGTGAAAGCACTCTCACCTCCGGACGCGAGATCGCTTGGCTTTTTATATAAGCGTCGTGCCACTTGCGACTGACCGATATTGCTCTTAAGATCTGTCGACTGAAATTGCCCTTAAGCGATTCTGTAATTACGAAACTTGAAACTTATTTTATTTTTGTTTTCTCATTTGGAAATTTTTTATTATTTACGCTATTCTTTTCGGAAAAGTTTGAACTTTTGGAACATAAATTGGTAGTCTGTGTTAGAAATCTTGAGAAATTTTCTTGAGAATGTTGAGCTATCTTCATTACTACAAATCCAAATTTGCAATTTTGGAAATGGTTTTTTTAATAACATCAAATTTGAATAAAGAACTTGAATAAAATCATTAGAAATTGAAAAATTTTAGATGTTAATATGATTAATGATGAAAGAAGAAATTGTGAAATTCTCAGAGTGTTTTACCGCGAAAATTGATTTGTAAAGTGTCTTTAAAATTTCAGAAGAAGACGATCGCGAGCAATCAGCGCCATCGTGCAAATAAGCGTGGAAGTTAGAGCGAAGCGAAATCGATTTGCGAACGCGAGATGGTGCTCACGGCGAAAAATACTTTGCGGGCAATGTCAATGCCAACGAGCACGTGAGCAGCTCCAGGAAAATCGATACGTTTCAGTGGCAAGTCTTCTTCAGTGCCACGGTATAGTGTACGACCCTCGAATTTCTCACGACCTCTGAACCATCCTCCAAACCGCTGGTCAATCGACTGTGCCTAATTGAATAAAAAGCAACCTGCCACACTCGAAGTCAAATCATAAAAATCGATAATTAAAAATGATGGTCCTTCTTATCAAACTCAACATTCCAAAAGAGATGCATTTTGTTTCTAAAGATGATTTCTGTTCAATGTTAAAAGATAAAGTTCCAAACTCATCACAACCTCGAAGACTGTTGTAAGTGTTGTAAGTGATTTATATTGTATCCATATTGAATATTGATAATAAATTGATTGAGACATTTGAATGACTGAGGCAATTGCAAAATCATTTGACTAAATTAATCGATTGCTTATCAATTAAAAATTGTATCCCAAATGTCCATTTTTTCATGAAACCTCTTTTTCGCATCAATAATTGTTTTAACATAAGGGCAGGATGAGAAATGATATTGTCGCCAAAACATCTGCGACGATAAGACTCAAGATTGATGAAATGTTGGCGTCTGTTAGTGAGATGAGACAAACCTTTGTCGTGAAGTTTATCGGAAAAGTCGTCGTGCGAATCCGTAACAACAACGGTGACTTGGCAGTGGTTGGACGGGCTGGGAGCAACGGGCTCGGTTACTCGCGCGGACATATTCCGTGTGAGAATAGCGTGAGCGACAACGTGCGAGATACTGTTGGTGGCCGACAGCGGGCAACGCGCGCTCGGGTGGTTGGTCCATTGGAGGGATGGGGATGGAGTTCTCGGTGTCGACTGCGCAAGTCTGCATACTTGCACGTTTCGGCTCGCGGCCGACCGGAGATACCCCTAACAATCTCATTTGCAACTTTTTATTTCCACGGCCCCTCTCGCTTCGCCTTATTATACGCCGTTTCGTTTCATACAAGCGAGTCACCGTTCGATTGTCGCTAGAACTATCCAAATGGCATACGTTACGAAAATTGGATGTTACATTATTACAGTTGTAATTTGTAGAAAATAAATGAAATTCAGACAAGTAGAAGAGAATGTGAAATGAAACAGCGAAGTAAATGGTATTGGATAATTGAAAATGAAAAGTTGTAGAATACGTTGCAATGTTTTTTTCTTTTCAATCGGTTTATCGATTTGGAGTTACCTATTCAATATGTATATTTTAAATAATTTATTATTGTAGAACATGTTGTAAAATTTATATTAAAAAAAGAAAGAAAGGGCATATTTGGCTAAAAGTTTAATAAGTTAACTTTGAAATATTTCGTTCATAAAAACTTTTTTCTATCGTTTATTCTGCAAGATACAGTAAAAAATATTATATTCTGCATAATATTTATATTCTGCAAATGAAAATGAATTCTACAAAATAGCATGACATACGCAAAATATTTATGAAACTTGTCATTTTCAAACTGTTTTCTATCTACGCTAATTAATTTTGCGTTAAATTTGGATTGAATAATTTCGACACTTTCCTTTACCTCAAATTTTTCGTAAAGAGAAAGATAATTGCAGTAAATAACTCACTCTTTGACGAACCAAGTTGTCCCAGAAGCTCTATAATCTTTGACCAACTTACCTAAAAAAGAGAACAAAAAAATCGTTATTAATACAGCATCATTAAAAGAGAAAAAAGTTCGCGCAAAGTTCAAGCCGTCGCGAATTTTCGCCTAGTCCGAATTCGTGGCAGAAAGCGCCACCAGTTTTTGCGGCTCGGACTACTCAGCCAAACGTCGTGTCTCTTGAGATAAGTGGCGGCCCACCTTACCGACGTTTGCGAATATTTCGCGAAAGTCGGTGGCGCCGCCTCGTGGCTGCGGGGCTCGCTGCGTTTGTGAGGTCGCGAGCGACAGTGTTGGTGGGATCGCGCGTTAGTGTCAGTGTACCTTGGAAATTCACCTACTGCGAGTTCGCGACGGCCGCGGGTCGTTGACCGAGCGCAAAGGAAAGTGGGACAGCACGACTCGAAGAGCTAATGCGCGAGGCCTTGAGATTGCTGACGCATGCGCGCTCGGGCTGCACACACTCGCCCGTCTATTTCGTTCAGTAGGTAAATCCGCGAGATACCGCGACAACGGCCATTATTGTATTTGCACTTGGGCGTCAGCAATGGTACTTCTTTACATTGTCAACTTTTCGCCCGACGACCAACTACGGTAGTGGAATAAATAGTGTCTCGGAAAAGAACTGTCTATAGATGAGTAGTTGGCAAGTCACAGGATGTCAGTCAGTTTCTGAATGAAAAGTCATTTTTGAACAAACAAGTTTAATAGTTATGCTTTCAGTTTGATTAACCACTAATAATTCGAAAGTTTTGCAAATTAGTATACACAAACAGAGAATACTCATTTCCAAGTTATTCAGAATTGTAATACAAAATTAAATTAATTGAATTTTACCCCCGGGGCAAACAAATGATAATTTGGTTCTTCTTCAAATTTATTTGAACGAGATTTTTCTATGCTGATTGTACACTTATTACTGTTCTAAAGTTTCATTTTTCTTTTATCGTGATTAGATTTTGATACTCAACTATTATAGAGAAAAAGTCACCTAATTCATTATTTCAAACTATAAACCCTAAACCTAAAAAATCCTGAAACGTCAGCAGAATGAACGTTTTTCGGCGTCAAGGCGATGAGATAATTGGTTACGTAAGCTTTTGGAGATGAATGCAAAGTGTCTTGGCTCGCTTTGACGGGCGATTAGCATTGCCCGAGATAAATTACAATACCAAAAGTAAGTAGAATGTTGTCAGGCAAATTTAGACGGAGTCATTTGGCTACTGAAGCAAATTCAAACTCAATACATTTTTGTGCAGTAATGCATTCGAATTTACATGTTCAAACGTTTTCCGTAGGAAAGTTTTTGACTGCAAAATGAACTAATAACGTAGACGTTTCAACGATTTAGTCAATAAAAATTGTTTTTCTTTCTAAAAAATTGAACGATCTAAAAGTATGTATTGTCTAGAAATCAGTTTTCAACTTCGTGAAGTTCTAACTCGTTTTTAAATGTATTTAATTTTAGTTTAATTAATACAGAGGCAAACGAAATTAGGTTAAGTTTTTAAGATAATGTCGTGTTACTCTAACATGAATGCATCAACATTTCAATATAACTTATTTGCAATTGAAAAGTCAGTCGTTTAACATATTTTAGTGTATCTTTCAAATTGGTCTGTATTCACAAAAAGGTTTTTCTTAAAAAAAGCTTCTTTGCTTCTAGAATTTCCTCTTTATTAGAGATATTTCTTTTTAATAAGACAGTTTACCTTCACTAAAAACAGTTTTGTGATATTATTCTGAAAACTCGTTGAGATAAAAAGATTGCAAAATTTTGAGATTTTAGAATTTTATAGGTGTTTTCAGTAACAACAGCCGACATTATCGAAAGAATTATGTGCAAAAAATGTGCAAATATTACTCAATACAATTTTGTTTTTAATCTTATACTAACAAAATGGTTTTTTTTACTAAACTGAAAGAAATTCACGTAAATTATTTTTATCTTTAGTAAAAAGGGATTTTATTACAACAGAAGAGTTTATGCGTTTTTACGCAAGCATTTTTTGAGTTCAATACAGAGTATAAATAATATTTTGATGTAAAATTTTACATTACATTTTTAAATCCGTCAAAATTGAATTTTGCTTTTATCTTGTATAATGTAATTTCAGTTTTTTTTTCCACGAAACAGTTTCCCGTCTGCGATAGTCTCCCGCGAAAAAGTTCTCCGCTTTTCCCGGGCCGTTGTGTAACATCTCATCAAGCTGACAGTTGGTGGGTTCCGGGCTGCGACAACGTGTTGCGCGACAAGCGTCGAGCAATTATCATTCGATTGCTTTACATTTCTAATTTTGCAAAAAGACAGCGATTCGTTACGTCGCGTTACGTCTGCGTTACGCGCGCAAGTTCGTTACGCAACTCGTGGCACGACGGTGAAATTTTGCCAAGGAAAGTTTGGCGAGGGCGACCCCGAAAATGGCTTTTCGAGCCGGCCGACCTTTTTAGGTCATTCCCGGCCAAAGGTCCCGCGCGGGTCAGCAGTTCACGCCGAGCACTTGATCGGCGAAAGCGTGCGCGGCTAAACCAAAAATGGCTTGAATCGGTCGGGTACTTTTCGCCGAGCGAAACAAAAGTATCGGGCGATATCGCGCACGGCGCTGGCGGGACAGAAAATTCGTCTTGCAGTTGACCGGGTTACGGGTCGCCACGAGTTCGTTGGCCCCGATCAGGCGGTGGGTCGAACTGGGCGAAGGCTGGGGAGTTTAGCTCTGACGTCAGACACACGTGGCTGGTAAAAGAAATGGGAGCAAAAGCCCCATAGGGAGGTGTGGGGAAGTGGTCAGGGGTCAGCGATGGTGCCGATGACACTAGCAAGAACGTTCCACTCGACACGTTCTATTTTTCTCGCTACATTTTTTTTTTTTTTTTTCGTAAAGAGCCAGCTCCGAGTTTGCGTCATTATGATTGGGCCAATTCGATTGACTAACTTTGATAATCAATCATCTTTAGACAGAGGATTTACGATTCAAAATCGTCAATTTTACAGTACATAGTTCGATGTTTACGTGGTGAAAAATTGTTCTAATGTAAAACTTATTCTTATTCTTAATGTAAAACTGTAAGAACAGAAATCTGAAATGATTTTGTACAATACAATTGAATATTGCATATTTACACAGGAAAGAATATTGATATTAAATATCCTCGAAAGATATTATTGATCTCTTGGGCAACGGAGGGATACCGCTATATATTGTATACGAATTTATATAAATTGTAATACAATGTGTTAACTCGTAACTATAATTTATTATAAATAATTATGATATCATAAACATGTTTTAGCAATTTTTTTGGAGAGTTGTAGATTACTTTGTCGCTTAATGATAATGTTATTTCTAATTTTCGCGATTTTTTAAAACGAAATTGAGAGAAAAAATTACGTTGTTAAGTGAAAATTTCATCTGCGTACGTTACATCATCCATTTTGGTCAATAATTCATTTTCCAAATCGGAGTAAATAGGGCAGTCGAAATGTCAAACAAGTGTGACAAAATGCGCATCATCCGCAACCTATATTTTAATGAGTGGCCAAAATTCGTGATGGATAACCCCGCGTTTTGATAACCCCCTTTTTTTCTCTTTCTACTTGTAACCACGCAGACGACTTCGGGTCCGCGATTACGCACATTATCCTGAACTTTTACGTAACACTTCGGCCTGGTGAGGCTGCTTCTATTTGGTGTGACCCCGTTTAGGGTGTCAAGGGACTTAGTTTCGTGTTCTTGCTCAAGCTAAAAACAAAAAGCAAAAAGCACGAAAAAGCAAGCAACATTTTCAACGGAAAGGAAGATCTTTTCTTCTTTTGTACTTTTAGTTTGTTAATTTCCGAAAACTGTATGTCACATAAAGAAGGAAAGTGATTTAATGAAATGAAAAGTTCTGAGTGGCGCGAAGAACAATGAACACTCATAACGTAATTTATGAATGAAACGAAATCATTACGCGACGCTTTCGCAATCATTATTTGCACAATGAGGATTTGAGAAAAGTGGTCAGTGGCATTTGGCGTGCGAATCGCACAACTTTCACGCTTGGTCATAATCTCAAACGTAGGAACCTCGCTAATTTACTTTCTACGAATAAATCGCGCGAGGTTGCATGTTACTTTCCACTTGTTCGACGAACTTTTTCCTCGCGTGCACGCTCACTTTGCAGCTTTTTATTCGCGTCGCTTCATTTCGACAAATTTTACGCTGCGCTCATCGCATTACCGTTCAACGACCTGCTTTTGGCTTTTAGCACTATTGCAAACAAGATTACAATATTCACATTCAAAATACATTTTTTTTTTTTAATTGAAGGAAAAGAAAGATAAGAAAAAAATGTCAACCCAAGGGTTTTAAAAGGTGCTTCAAATGTGCGTACAAAACGACTATCCTCGTTTGATGTCGATGAACCAGTTCCGACTGATTCCGGCTCCGAAGGACACGATCGTCGAGCCGCGACGATACTTCGATTCGATTAGGAAATTGTTGCGAGATCGCAATTCTTGTCCACGCAGGACAAAAAAATTTATTGTGACATTCACATACACAGAACCGAAAATCCAATATGATTCCAGTATGTTGCACGCTCTGTCATCGTTTCTTTCGAAATCGAACGACATTCCCATTCATCCTTGAAAACTACTTTACTTTTCATTCGACGCTTTTCAAAATTCTGCGACTTCGTTTTTCATTGCCACAACGACATAAACCACAATTCTAGATAAGAAAACATTATATGTTTCTAAAAAACTTAAATAAATTAATTTCGAAATTTACTACTTAAAAAGGCCATACAGAAAAGGACGAATGTAAAATGTGATATTTTCATGAAATGTGAATGTTAAATTAATGTTATTCTGAAATGAGGAAACTGTAATATCAAATTAAAAAATAACTTTAAAATTACGTTAAATATTTTTCCATTTTTAGCCACAGAGAAATGAAAATGAGAATTAAAAAATCAGTATTGCAATTTTAAAATTATCGAGTACAAATTAAGTTTTAAATTGTATAATTACATCAATTTTGTAATCGTTTATCTGGTCGATAAATTTAAAACAGGATGGAAAATTGGATCGTTAATCGACTACTTGGTTTGAATTTTTATTAGATATTCATTTACATCAAAAATTTATTTCCTCCAATACACGTTATTGTCTATTAATGGTTCCGTTTTCTTTTTTATATTAAAATTTTTTATTATTGACATTCTTATGTTTTTATTTCACAAACAAAAGTTATTTTCAACAAAATAATATACGTATATTGAAATTATGTCTTAGAATCACCTTTTAAGCACTATAGATTGAAAAACTACGTCTGTAAAATGTATTCTATTAATTATTTGAACTCGTTGAATACGAAATTTGCTAATGAATTTGTCGTTGATATTAAGGTATATAAAATTACAAAGTTGCATGATTAAAGAAAATTGAATGGATTTTTCAGATTACACAGTTAATATTCGTTTATATTTCTGACTCTGTTTTTCATTAAATTTTTATATCTTTGTGTTCAACCGTCACTTTATTTACAAAATTTTTTATAACCGCAATTCTTAACTTGTAAAACTTTTTTTTTGCTCAAACATCGTGTCTAAATGCGCGTTAAAATCGTGTCTAAATGTGGACAGTTGGCTTGGCGCGACGATTGGTCGAAATCAAAAATAATCCAGGATAAGTGCGGGGCCGCAGTTCTAATCGGAGCGCGGAAAATGCGCTAGCGGATGGAGAAGCGAAGCCGAGAGCGCGTTAGGCTGGGTCGCTTCGGCGGTAGTTGGTAGTGCGCTCGCGCCGAGGTCGCAAGTTCGTTGACCGCGGAGGGTGCCACTCAACTAGGCCAGCTCGCCCGCTCCTACCGCTGTCGCTGCCGCCCCCAACCCTGCTCCTCCCGACTTCCCCTTTACCTCCTTCGTTTTGCCTAGTCCCGCAGCTCGCGGGTCGCGCTTCTATTTTTGCGAGCCACTCGGCACAAATACACATTCACTTTACCTACCTACGTTCCTCGACGGGATAATTTATGATATCGAGGCCATCCACCCTGCGAAAACTCAAGCGCGCCAACCTTTCTCGCAAGCGACTTAAACGACGTCCTATATGACTTAACGACCGCGACCACTCTCCCACTTCAATTTTTCTCCTGTTTCCTGTCTTTACATGTTTATTCTTTTTTGGTCAACGTTTTCTGATAAGGAGACAACAGATTTGTTATCGTTACAGTCTTGCATTGTATATTCAATTGGATTTTTTTTTGTTATTTTATATCAATCTTTTCTTTTGGGTTGTACCATTTTTCATACGATACTTTTTATTAGCAAACGACGAATTGTGACAAAGTACACTGTTAAAGTTACAATTTTTGATTCACGATTTAATTTATAATTTAATTACAATTTATAATTTAACTGAATTAGTTGTCATAAAATTTGATCTGTTTATTGACGTTCAATTAATGTTAACTGCAATTAATTTTATATCTAATACATTGCAGGCTTATAATATAAGGCCGTTAGTTTAGCAAACTATTTATTTCATTTTT
>JABFOV010000486.1:0-19178 GCA_022817685.1 Aradophagus sp. ZL-2020 | reverse complement strand
AGTTGTCATAAAATTTGATCTGTTTATTGACGTTCAATTAATGTTAACTGCAATTAATTTTATATCTAATACATTGCAGGCTTATAATATAAGGCCGTTAGTTTAGCAAACTATTTATTTCATTTTTGTATTTATTTAATTATTTTTATTTGTTATTTCACATGATATAGTAAATTATAGGTTAAAACGTTTTCGATTGATTCACTGATTGAATTATAAAAAATTAGTTATTTTTCATCGATTAAAAATGTTTATTGTACGATATATTTTTTATAATTATAAACTTTTTGTTAGTAACGATACATAATTATTTTATTATGTTCAGAAAGTTATTATAGAAACGCTGAAAAAGGAGGACCTCATAATTTAAAACAAATTTCCACTTGATACAATTTCACCCGTTGAAAACTGACTTTAATATACTCTCTAAAATTTATATGTTTGTACACATTTAATATTTTGTTAATGAATTTAAGTTATAATAATATAAAATTCTTACATGTAAAAACGTAAAGAAAGTAAAGTATTTGAATTTGTTTTTTAAACGGTACTGCTATCTAATTAAAATTCGATGCGAAACATTACATACTATTATTTTCACACGATAGTTCCCTTCGGAAATAAAGTTCTATAACTTCGACGTATTTCGGGGAGCCACATTTATCCGTAAATTATGTGGGTCAGTTGAGTAAAAAAGAAGACCATGTAAAATTGACGAATCTTATCCATTTTTCGATGTGACAAGATGTGTTTATGGGATTCTGAGACTAAAATAAGAGTCCAGATCGTCGTACTAAAAATAATATTTGTTATTTGAATCAGAAGCGCTTAAAACACCGATACCACTATAATTGTTTCTACATTTGTTTGCTTTTGTTACTTTGTTACTTTGTTGTTTGTTATTTTGTTTTTTCTCTGTGTTGTTATTATTTCAATTATTTCACACGAGCGGCAACATGCACAATT
This sequence comes from Aradophagus sp. ZL-2020, assembly GCA_022817685.1. NCBI lineage: Eukaryota > Metazoa > Arthropoda > Insecta > Hymenoptera > Scelionidae > Aradophagus > Aradophagus sp. ZL-2020. The sequence goes on along the minus strand of JABFOV010000486.1, from coordinate 18,212 downwards.
ACAAAACAGTGGTGTGATCTTCCTGCATAACGCGAACCCCCGTGATTTGTATTAATCGAAGCTGTAAAAGTTTATTTCAGCTACAGCGGAAGCAAATGAAAAATCAATACGAGAAAAGCTGTTCAATTTTTGAATTAAATATTAACAGGGGTTAGTAAAGCGATACATGTGGGATATTGTGTAAGTATCCTTGTTATCACTTAATCGGTGATTTTATGTTTCATTGAATTTGTTTATTGCCTTATATTATCATATCGGTACTCATTTGATGACATTTTCTTGCGCGATTAAATATAGTCAATTATGCATCGTGTGTTTCTGACCATTTGTTTGTAATAAATTATGTGAGTTCATGAATAAATGAATATCAAACTGAACTTTTGCGCGTCGCTGGTGAGAACGTCGTTGCTCTGTATTTTCAAATAATGACACTAACAGAAAAAAAATAAAAAATACAACAAAAAAAGAATAAAGGTGAGTTAATCAAATATTGAAGAAAATAAAAGAAATGTTCTCTACAAAATGTTTCAAGTTATTCATCAATTTTCAAAAATTAATCCAAAACGTCGTCTTTCGTCAAGAATTATAACTATAATTATATCATTTGAGTCAAGTCGTTGTTAAAGAAGAAAGAATACGTTAGGTAATCAATTCGTAAAAACTTAATCTTTGTATAAACATTATTTAATTTCATATAATAATGATTTTGTAATTGATAAACTGACCTACGAAAACAGTAAAACTATAGATTTTATTATATTTTATTATATTTTCAGTTCTAAATTTAAATAGTAAAACTCAAAATTCAGTCCATTTGTTGTCCATTTGTTTCTATCGCTAAGAAAACAAGATTGTACATAAATTTACAATTACTGTTAATATTACTATTTTAAATGAAAGATACAAGTGTCAATGGTAAAATTTACCATTTTATTTGTGAAGTCTACTCTTTATGGAATACGGTTATATAAAGCATGAAACGAAAAAAAAATTGTTTTTTCAATATATTCGGTGGCTGAAATTCCGTAACGCATTCCCGTTGATTCTGGGACTACAAATCTCGCAAACGTAATTGCAAAAGCAACCCCATGCTTTGAAAGTGACTAAATTCAACTTGAGCTTTCGAAATCGTCTTAGCAGCAAAAGCGGCGATTCGAACAAATTAAATCCGGCAATTCGGTCGCGGTGACAATGATTGATCGGGCATATGCGGAAATCAGAAAGGAGCGACCGGTGGAGATAAAAGAGCGAAGGAGCCGGGCGCCAGGGTTAGGAGAGGGGGGGTAGCAAAGGAGAGGGAGCAAGCCGAAAAGTGGCGGATTGGATCCAAATGGGTCTGAAATGATGTATACGGCGGATCTCTCGAGCAGCAGATCGAGGGGCGGTTATACATAGAACCACCGCGTTGGTGGGGCGAGACCCCGACGGGTCAGAGGTCGTTGACTCGGTATCTCTTTGGGGTTGCACGGGGTTGTTCGCGGCACCACTTTACCCGCAAAAACTTGGCGAGAAAAATTGAATTGGAAATTTTTTTTTATCATTTTTTAAACTTCTTTTGAGCAAAAGTTTATAAATATGAGCTCTTAACACAGCATAGCACTGATAAGTAAGGGTCTCGTTTATGTTCATTTGATTTTAACTATGAACATAAATATATCTACCGTTTTTCAATAGTTCTTATAGGTTTTGAAACATTAATTTTTTTGTTTGATTTTAAGAAAGCATTTAATGGTTTTGATAATCATTTGAAGTGCTTTATGAGATTTTATATTCGTCATTTTGCTATATCTCATCGCTTTCTTGATATTTTTATGTAAAATGAACGAATAATGTTTAAATTCAAGATTTTTCTTTTATTTTTAAGGTACTAATAAAAAATATGTGTTGTCTTCTCATTTAAAAAAAAGTTTTCGCTTTGAATTTTGATTGGAAATTTTATATAAAATATATATTACTACATCCTGACGTAAAACGCTTACGATTTAATTCAAAGTTTCATTCTTGTTTATGCAAGATATTGGCGCCATTTTTCTTTCTCTTTTATACAACAAATGTACGTAAAGTATAACCACTGCGTTGCTACTTTGCAATTTTTTTTAGTTCTGGAACGGAAACTAACTTCTTTCTTTGTGTAATAGATTATTTGTTATTTTTTCTTTTTCCTTTTTAGATTATTTGTGATCTTTCTAAATACTTTATTCAAAACATTTGTATGCTTCTTCTCTTCACGTGTAAAGTAAATCATTCTTCATTTTTTTTACCCATTTGCTATTTTCTAAATCAAAAACGTTTTTCATTATCTTAATTATAATTATTTTTTTAAGAAATATCTTGACAGAAAAACGAGCATAAAAGCGCGGCCGCAAAACGCGACGAACTTTGAGACGACGCGCTGATAAACTTTCTCGCGTTGTGCAAGAGAGTGTAGCCGCGAATCGTCAATTTATTCGGAAACACGTGTTTGAGTGATACGAAGTGCAGTGCCTATCATTAGAGTTGACGATGGTCCCATTCCATCGTCATCTATTTTATTGATTTTATTTTTTTTGCAATTTTGCGATGTCATTCCGCAACTTTTTTTTATCTACAAGAGATTTTCAAAAATGCAAAAAATGAAAGCAATAACTACATTTATTCGGACGTTTTTTCCATCCGGTCCATTTTGAAGACCGAAAGCGAAAGTCGAGGGATCGAAAGAAATCGAAAGCGAGGGATGAGCCGTGGGAGCACATCGAAGAGAAAGAGAGACGATTAAACGGCCGTTCGGCTGTTTTCCTTTCGTCGGCATCCGAACGAGTTCCTCGTTTGCTTTGCTTTGCTTGGCTTCTCGGTCGAGCCACTCTTACTTTCTTCTTGCTCGGGCATGACTCGCGTGCTACGCGTCTGGGAAAAAATTTTTTCGTATACACATACAATCGCCCGCACGAGCGCTTGTTCATCGATTCATTGGCCATGAAACCGACGAATACTTCTCTTGTTTTTAATTATATGATGATAAAAATAATAAAGAATTACAAACAAATGAAAGTACTGAAAGGTAAAATGAACAAGGATAAATGCGATTTATGTTTAAAAATTTAATCCACAAATAAACGTCTTACATCACGAAAAACTTTTAAAACTTGTTAAATTATTCTTAAAAAGAAGATCATAAACGAATCATATTTTGAATAGTTAAATAGATTTTAATGTCTGTAATAAAAATATCAGGATAGTTGAATGAAGCGTGTATCAATCACGCAATATATAAATATTATTGTCCAGATATTTAATTTTACTGTCTGTTTATTTTAATGAAAATTTTCCTTTACAATTGTTCACCTCTATAATCTTGATAATGATTTCTACTGTCTGTTTCTCTCAATGTAAAAGTCGATTTTAAATGGATCAATATCGTTGTCCTTTTAGGAAATAATCACAAAAAATAAAACAAAATGAGATACAAATGAAAAGAAAATAAGTATGAATGATGTTTAAATATTGACAATCGACGTCGAATCGATCGATAATGATTAAGGCGAGAAAATCGGTCGAAGAAGTCGGTTGAAAAGCGCCGGCCGAACGCCGTGCGTTGAGTTAATCGCGATCGCATATGTAACGCCATTACGTAATGGTGTGAATAACACACGCGCTCGCAGAAAAAGTGAGCGCGAGATAAGGGTCCAGGCCGAGCTGGCTTGTTCGAGCGCTCCGCGTGTGATAAGAACCCTGACACAGTTCGGGGTTATTCACACCGCGGGCCGATTCAAGACGGCGCGGCGGGCGGGACGCTGGCTCGCCTGGGTGGGGGATCGTGCGCACGGATCGGGAGCTTTTTCGAACGGGTCACATTGATTCGGCGTGCCGAAGACACGGCGATGCTCGTGTTTTCGCGTGTCGACGAACCGGGCTCCCATTGGGCGTTCTTCCGCGAGGCAGCCCGGCCAACGGGGGGAAATTGCCGCGCGAATAATCGAGGTCGCCGAGCGCCACGGCGATCAAGAGGAAGCCAGGCCGTTGCCTGCTAATGTCCTGAAAGCGACTGACAAATAGGCAAAATGTAGGAGGAACACCCGTCGTTCATCTTTATCTGCTCCACGATTCTGAGAGAGAAAGCGGTGAATGGTTTCTGCAAATTAAATTTATGGGTGTCGCCGATTTGCAGAATTTTATTGCAAAATTATAACCGCTAAGTTTGTCATCAAACGAATGTCGCAGTTTGTCAATTTAGGAAAAAATGAAACGTCTAATTAAGAGTTATAGAAATACACATTTTTAACAATGTTGTTTAACACCGTTTCATTTTATTTAACTTTTTTTTACATATTTTATTTTGAGATATTTTATATTTTTCATCTGTGATTAAATTTGAACCTCATGTTCACGACATGTGGTATGTTTTTCGAACTCTTACAAATGAAAGTAATATTAATTAACAATTTGATGTTCATTACTACGTATATTGTTTATATTTTAATGAGCAGTAGTAGTTATGATCAATAGATAATCAATCATTATTTGCCATGACGAAATTAATAATTCAAGACTGCCAATTTAACAATCTCCATATTCTTTATCTTCTTTCAATTGCGTTACTATTGTTTAGTATTCCGAGCGAATGACGTCGAACTCGGGACAGGTCAGTGAAACGGTGCATCGATATCAACGAACACTCAAGTTGAGACGAGTCGGCGACTTTCCGATAATGACAGTCCGACTTGTTCGCGTTCCCAGTTAGCTACTTTCTCCGCGTTCACTATCGTTCGAATTACATAACCGGGCTGAGCGGTCGCGGAAGAAATCTGGCGCTATAGGACAAGAAACGCGACATCTTCCGTAATCCTAACAAAGCGTAATCCAACTTCAATCCATCTCCAACGCAAGAAAAAATAACAGTCTCCTAATTAAAAGTTTTTGAAATATCTTAAAATTCATAATAATTAAATTTAACTTTTAATGATGAACATTTACGAATAGTTGACCGATATTCGGTGACGTCAAACCTAGATCTTTCGACTGCAAGCTCCCGTTATCTTTCCCGCCTTTTGCCTCCATTTCGCGGGCTATTTCGGCTCAAGTGGTGGTTGCTCGAGAAAATGGCGCCGCAGGGTGCGAACAGCGGGAAAAGTCGAAGCAGCGAATTCGCCCGAACGGCCTATAGAAGCGCGTAAGCGTGGAATCATTGTTGGGCGGCTTGGCTGTACAAGTGGTGGTGACCTTCGGCGATCCGCTGGTGGAGATTATCCGCGCAGCGGTGCTTGGTGGGGATAGGCCAAATGGGTGGGTGAGGAATAGGAGACCCAGATGAGGTTCGATGAACTGTACCGCCGGCGATTGGCCGTGCGAGTTTGATATAGCGCGCGCGAGAGAGACGCCGCGACGGCGACGGTGGGGCCGCGCGAGAAAGGCCGAGCGAAGCGGTGGGGCGAAGCTCGGCGCTCGGTTAATTTCATCTTGCCCCAGTTACGGGGCAAACGGGGTGAACGAACTAGCCTCGCACCAAGGCCCCGTTGACCCACTTTCCTGCCGCGAGAGAATATCCACGAAGTGGGGAAACGCGAGCAAAAGTCGCGAAGGAGGGGTTAGGCGGGGGGTGGAGGGGGCCACTTTGACAACAGTGGGGTGGCTGCGATGCGTGCGTACGTGAAACGCCAGGCGGGAGAGTGAAAGATGGGGGTCGGAGGGGGGCGAGCGAGGGCGTCGGAGCTTTGGCCAGCGCGCGACCGGGGCCGACCGGCAAAAAGGGAAAAAAATTGTCAGCGCCGCCGTCGAGTGGAAGGCCGTCCGCGAGGGCAACGAACCGGACCCCTACCCCGGCGGTCGCGACCTACATTCCGCCGCTGGAAAGTGAAACTGCTAGCTCAGCTTCTTCGCACGCGCCTGCCTAGACAGGCCGCGTGGACTATTTTGGCCAAATGGCCCCCTGGGGCAATCGGGCCACCGGCTGGGGCTGCAAATCTATGAGCAAGCTTACCAGCTAATACGCGTCCTAGCAGATTCTCGCTGTCTTGGTTGCCGCGGTATAAGTGGTAGGCCGGTTCCTTATCGTTGTCCAGGTTGTCAGACGCCGCCGAAAGGATGTCGCTCGGCGCCCGGTGCTCCTCGCTGGCGCCCCGTTGCTTCAACTCCTGCACGGTCATTGTGTCAACACTAGGGTGCGCACATACCCCGGCCAACGAACCGCACTCGGCACTTGTTGTTTACTGTAGTTCTTTTCTTTTTTTTTTTTCTTTTTCTTTTTTTCAAAGCACTCACTCGGCCAGCGGGCGATCGTCGCGAATCGTCCCTGGCGGCTGTCGCCTGGCCTCTCGCGCGGCTTCGGCTTGGACCGCGTGGCTTCGCGGGGACGGCCAGAGAGCGTGGAGTCGGTGCTTGCGTGTGCCGTGCGGTGCGCTGCTCGAGTGAGATTATTACCACGGGATATATCGCGAGTCCGCGCGCTTGCGCGATTACCACCTTCGTGACGTACCTCGTATCCTACGCGCCCCGCTCCTTTCCAGTCGAGCCCAGCGCTTTTTCTAGCCGAATCTCGGCCGACCTACGGACCAATCTACTCTTAAGCCCCTCGCGAGGGCTTGCGCGAATTGATACTGTTCTTTAAGGGGCTTTTCGGAATATTAATATTTTATTTACCACCTCACCCATACATTTTATCATTTTTCTGCATGAGTCTGTTTACTCATTAGGTAGTAACAGAAAATACGATTTACTATTATTTTTTTGTGATTGTAATTTGTTAATGTTATTTTACTGTGTAATGGGGAAGCGACACTATTTTAATGATTTAGATACTAAAAGTATCTCAAATGAGACATTGGTTATTGTAATGTCATTATAATAATAATTTTTAAATTTTAAAATGTAAATTTTCTGTCGATTATATGAAATTTAAACATGTTTTAAAATAATTTGCCTACCATATACTATACAAATACATGCATAAAAATAATTTTTTTAATGATAAAATTAATTTTTTAATATTTTTTTACATTTTTTTATTGATGTAATGTTTGAATGTTATTAAAATAATTTAAATAATTTGAATAATTGTTTATGGTACATTTTTCAAGTACACAATTCTTTTTCCTGAGTGATGGAGTAATTAAAATAAATGGAATTAGATTCTGCGAAAACTGTGTAAGTTTCTTAAGGATTTGATCGAGGCGTCGTTGAACGCGGCGAAAATATCACACCCGAGTTCAATGACGACGTTACTGGGCTATTTCTGCGCACTTCCTCGCTTTGCGAAAATTTTTGGCTTCAGACGTCAACATCATGAGTCGCTTGAAAGCCGTTGGGCCTTTAGCGGATTGTCACTGAATTTGCCGGTATCCTTCGGCGAAGCGTTAAATTTACTTCAACTTTCAGTTTCGTTGCGACCGGCGACAAATCTGTTACGTCTTCGCACATTACCTCGAAAATAAAGGCCTTCTTGTTAAATTGGTTGGATTAGTGTTACTTTAACCTCCTCGATTAGACCATAAAAAATTATTGATATTCTAATTAAAGTATTTTTGTGAAAGAGAATACGAAAACTGTCTTATTAGAAAAAATTCAGATAAGTTTAAATCTTCTTTTAAGAAAAACATTTCGGTATTTTTTACTATTGTATGCTTGAGTAAATAAAATTGATAAAATATAATCTCCTAACTGGATTAATTAATCTTATGAATTAAGAGAACGAAGAATAATCCTCACAGCTAGGAACAACTAAAGTAGCAGTTCTAAATAATAAACGCTATAATCCTCTTGTTGTAATTAAATTCCATAAGCTATAAGCAGATACCATTAGAAGAGATGGAAAGTTTTCATATATTTTTCTCTAAAGAACAAAACTATATTAAATTGGCTTCAAACTATTAACTTGAACCCCCATAACAATTTTCGGAACACGGATTTTGGTGCAGTTATTTGAAGACCGAAATTCAGAGGCCAAGAAACAAAAAAAGAAATAAACGAAAAGAAAGCGAAAATTGAATATTAATCACGTAATGTTGATTGCGAGTTTTTCCACGATTCGTCCTTCGGCCTCAGCTTGGAACGGCTAACAATTTCACGACGTATCGCTTTCCCGAAGACAAACCCGGGAAAATATCATTGACCAGTTGTATCGTACGTTGACTTACAACCACATGAAAAGTGAAAGTCTGCTTGCGAAGAACAGGTTCGAGTCACGGCGTGCGCTGAATGTTCTTGTAACATCGTTAGGGAAAGAGAAAGAGCATACTTGACTAGGTTAATTCATCGCGACCGGATTCCGACAAGTGGATGGCCAGCAAAAAGTTGTCGCGCGGGGTACAATTTTCGACGAGGAAGTTTTCGGCCGCGCGTACTCACGTCGAGCTTTGTTTGGACGCACTCGATTCGCACCAGGAGATTGAGTTCGGTTCTAATTAGCCAAGAGAATTTTCTCTTCGTTCTGTTCTTTCGTCATGTCACTGTAAATTTCATAGCCGAATCGTAAATCGATCCGACCATGAGACATTGATGTTTATTATCCTGTTCAAATGATTGTTCCCATTAAGCATTATTGTTTGTTTTTCATGTTATTTCTACATTCACAAAAATAAATAAAAATTTTATTAACTTTAATGACACAACTTTAACATTGTGAATGTAATTGTTAATTCATTTATATTATAATTCAAAATTTAATGACTGCATGAAGATAATTATACTATGTTTCGAGTACAACCACCACTTGCAGACTTCTAAAGTCTGGCAACAGTATGGCATACATTTGGCATGCGTCTGGCTCACTACTACGATTCAGAATTCAATGTCAAAATAGCTGGGAACATTTTTTTCTCGCAGGATGTTATTTTAAAACAATTTATTGCAATTTAAAATTGTATAAGAAAAAAATTAAAATTTTTACACATCATTGTTTAAATATTTTAAGTACAATCTAAAACTCACTTTTTAAATTTAAATCAATATAGAGTTACCCCACTATTTAAACAAGACTTAGCAAAAACTTGAATTGGGATTAAGGTAACAGTCCATTCTTCTACCTACAAAAATACTGTCTGATTGGAATAGGTCAAAGTGCTCTTATTGTCCGCGAGAGGGGACGATTAATCAATCGCGACTTTAATGTAGTCATAACAATTGAAAATGCTGGTTTAGTTAATGAAAGTTGAGCCACTATGAAAGTGGAGTTTTTTGCTCAGTTGATTAAAACGTGAAATTTAACGAGCGTAAGAAGATGAATTAGCGACGTAACAACTCCTCTTGAAAAAGGACAAAGTAGAAAGAAAGAAAAAGAAAGGAGAAAAAATGAAATCGAAAGGACTGTCCGCCGAAAGCAGCGGCTATCCAGCTGGACGTTCCTGTTTTTAATACTCGGCCGCGCTCCCTTTCAGTTGCGAACGTTAATTTCCTATGGCATTGTCCGACGTACAATTTTGACATCACGTTCGAGCGATTCGGAATAAAGCGATACTGCAAAATCATCGTCACGTAAAGCGGCCGATATGTGCCAGTGGGTTGTTGGGCCACGTGCACGGCAGTCACACGTCCCGGCCAGATGAATACGGACAATTCTCCGGCGCGTTTTCACTACGTCATCTTTTTATTTAGAATTGCAGACGATACGCGTTGTCGTCCCCGCAGCAGTGCCACCGAAATTGCGCAATCGCAGCTCCATTTTTCCACTCTGAGCTTCGTATGGTTTCGGTCCATTTTTAAGTTTAACTTTGTCCCGCGAAAGGGTTGCAAGAAGCACGTTGCGTGAAAAGCACTGATCAGTTTGAAACAAAATGATGAAAGGAAGATGATGATAAAGGAAGTCGCGGAATAGTATGGTCATTTTCAGTTTTATTTTCCCTCATGTTTTTCGCCATCTTGAGGCACCTTTATGCATTCAAAAATCGTAATTGTTTTAACGCTTTTGGACTTTTTTGAACGAAAAAACATTGTTGTGCTTAAGATAATACAGCTATAACGAAAAATTATCAATTTTATTTAAATTATATAAAAAAAACCGAATTTGTTTAGATTGAGACAAAACGGCAGATACACTATATAAGTGACAAAAGAATCACAAAATATTAGTTGAATTTCAGTTTTATTTTTCAATTTTTGTTTATTAAACTCTATCTTCCTAATCTATATGTCACATTTTTTCATGCACTTTTTAACGAAAAATCGAAAACGAGCAAAAAATTGCCAATATAACTTTCTTCAAAATACAATGTGTTGAGCGTTTCCGATAGATTGACTCACAGCAATCAATTAAGCTACGTTATTAAGATTATATTTCGGGCAAATTCCAGAAGCGGTCGCTCATGCGGCTTTTGCATCGCCACCCTCGATTAACATCTCGCGGCCATAGAAACGCCCAGCTACTGGTTTCCGCGTTCCTCCCACGTTCCGGCCCGCGGGCTATTGTTCGATCATTTTTCCGTCACACTGATCGCGCCACTCTCGCTTTCGTTATAATTTATTGGGCCGCACCGCAGAGAGCTCGGTGCGAATCAATTACTTCAAATTGATGATTTATTATCAATTGTTCTTCGGTAAAATATAACTGCGATGGTAGTTGCAAATTGTGTCATAATCGAATTGCTTAAAATCACAGTTAAAGTATAATCTGCTTCTTTTCCATAAAATCAAGAGAACAAAAAATTTATTTTACATTTTATAATATGTCCAACAAAATTTAGGATTTAGACTGTAAAATGTACTGTAAACAAAAGTGTTTTATGCAAGACATCGCTTTCGTTTATTTCGATAGTTGTTTCATGATTTATTTTGATTAATTTAAAACGCCTTTTACAATGCAATTTGTTTTTGTGAAAAACGATTTTCAACAGGCACATTAAAAAAAGTACTAGACTTATTTTATAAAAATTTTGTTTTATATAAATATAGTATACGTAACATTTCAAATTACACCTGAAACTAAATTAAACTCGTTTCTTTGAAATGTACCGTTTATTCATTGCACTATCAGCGAAACAATTGATCCATCTCACGCAGCTGGCTATTAGGACCGTTTTGAAAGTTTTCCCGCGGCCGATCTACTTGGCAAAATTTGCTGCGTTCACCATTGCTCGTACAACTTCATTTTCTCAGTACACGATTTATTATCGCTGGGAAACGGCGAGCGCAGGCAAGCGACGCAAAAAGACAAGTGCGAGAATGAAAGTAATAATTGAAAAGGTTAGGATTTCATTGAAATCGCAGAAGACGTGAAAAACAATGGCGAAGCTCGCGTTTAGCAACTCGATCGACAGAGCTCGGGGCGCTGTCACGTGAAATTGCAGTCGAATTGCGCAACACTCGTTGCAATACGTGCGATTTTTGCGCGAGGGAATGGTACCACGACAAGTCGGGGGGTGATAATAACCCCAGCGGTGTGTTCGAGCGCGCGAAATGTCAGTTGCGTCAACGTGATAAATCAACTGACTGCGTTGACTCGAACAGGACGAAAATTCTACGTAGCTGCCGAATTTTCGTCATTAAATTACGTAAGAGGTTTTGCAAACTTCCGAAAGGTTCGCTTGCGTCAAACTCGAGATTCGGGACTTTGAGTGCGGCTACCATGCATTATGGCTGCTTTATCGAAACTTGAAATTAATTTAGGTGCAATTTACCTCGGTATTAAATCCAAGCGGAACAGTGTGACGATTTTGCTAATAATGGAGCAAGTTTCGGACGTAGTGCATCAATAATTTTAGATAAAATAGTTAGTAGCAATTGTAAATTTATATTTTTTAAAAACACTTCGCGTTTACCATTAATTAAAACACTGTAGAGGAAGAAACGTAGATATTTTGTAACTCAGACTACTTTGCTCCATAAATCGTAAAACTATTTTATTATCCAAACAATATTTTGTATCATAAAATGTATAGAATATGTATCACGATAGTTACTAAATTGAACCAAAGTAATTTTTAGCTCGTTCTATCTTAACCAATGAGAATGTCAGAAATTTCACAATCTACATTGTATAATATCATTTTCCAGTTCGGAACAACTTGGAATATATAATACTTTGTACCTAGAACTAATTGTCAGTAATTAATAAAACTATCAATTGATTAATGACCTCTGCACTGAGACAAAAAAGAATTTAAAGATCAAGATTTCGCTGACACGCTGATAAAATTAAAAATCATTAAATCATTAAATGCAAATTTAACTACATTATCCTGCAAGGTCGATTAAATTATTTACATATTTTATTTTGTCTTTCTTTTGCAATACTTCCATCGACCAAAATAATAACAAAATAATTTAGTTTCATTGCACTTATTAATTTAAGATATATAAACTGTAAAATTGAAGACGAGCTTCAATGTTTTATTAATAAAATTTTTCCATTAAAAAAGTAAAACAACCTCAAGTAAAAATTTTAAATTGGATTTTATTTTGACAGTGTATGTACTTTAAATTTACAGATAAAATTGGTTATAAATATTTTGTTGCAATTGAAAAATTTGTTTGCAAACACGAGTGTCCCACTTTGAGGCATTTCCTCATTTGAGACGTCAAATGGATCTCAATTCTCCTCATATTTAAAAAATCATTTTAATTTGTTAAAATATTATTTATTAAAGAGTTATGATCTTTTTGTTACAGAACAAAAAATATCTCCAATTATGTTTCAACAATAATTGAATGTTGTTTCTTTCAGCACTATAAATTACTAATCACCCATTGCCAATCAATTGATCATACCACAAATTATCCCAACCTGCCCCTGCATTTCAAAATGTCTCGCACGACAACTTGACTTCTCCTGGACTTCGCAATTCGCAAGCAAATAATTATTTGAGAGGGATTACTAAAAGCAAACTTACAATTATACATCTCGAAGGTCCATGTGGCAAGAAAGTGGAACTAATAACTCAATCAGTGGCCGCGCGTGATTTGATCGTTACGTCACAGTCAATCGCACAATTAGTTTGATGGTTCACGCACAAGACGCAACAAATCGCGCAGTTACGTGTCGCGCGGACTTTCGGCCCAGTTTTGCGTCCATTTTTCATCCGTCCCGCGGACTTTTATTTGAGGCACGCGCTATCGGAAATTCGCGTGGCGCAACCCACACGGCAAAGCCGACGCGCAGATTCAATCCGCGAGCAAAACGCACGTGCATAACCAGCCGACCAACACGCCGCAATACATTTACAATTCGGGCGCCGTGTTCATTCATGTACATTATCACCAATCACCTTTTTTGCCCCCCCCCCCTTCCTTCATTTTTATCGCTTTTCCGACAGAAGTTCGTTTATTATCGAACCGCATTTTCAAGTGTCATGTCTTATTTGTTCCTATGAAATCGCACACGTGTTTCAACGGCTTCTTATCGGTTGACAGATATAATGATTTTTGGCGTGACACCGTCGGCCGGATTCCGCGCGACAAGCGTAACTGTCGAAACTTGCAGGCCTCCGGCTTTGTTGATTATTAATTGTTCATTACCAGAAAGCGCATTTTTCTTGACTTGCTTCTTTCGTCACTGAATAAAGTCGCAAAAGTGGCGTTTTATCACAGAACAACTATCTGCGATTTTGATTGTGTAATAAAAAATTTCCATTCAAATATATAGAAAAAATGAAAATAATTTTAATTGATTTAATTAATATTCATTATCATCACAAAAAAAAGATATATTTTGCTACATTTTCATCAACAAAGGTAAAAATGTAGATTCTTTTTAACCCTTTCAATAAAAAAAATACTTTTCACAAATTTAATAAAGTACGCTAGTTGAATAAACGTTCTTTAAACAAGTTTTTTGTTCAGCTCATGAAATTTATTTCTTTATTAGACCCGGAGGCCAGCTGTGAGATGGAAGAGAATCTGTATTTATCCAAAAGATAAAAAATGAATATGATTACTCAGATATATTTATTCACAAATGTGATTTCAGTTATTAAGCGATTGATTGTTATTCATTTATAACGAAAATGTATTCAGCAATTCATCTAAATTCAAAAAATTTTCATACAAAATGATTAATAATTATTCGCTCACAAACTGAAATCAATTTTTTTAATAAAAGGATTTAAGTAATCACCTTAATTCTATTTGTTATGTTCATTTCCGTTCCTGATTTTTATTGACTCACATTTTTTACAAGTTATCCTAGATAACAAGTGTAAGTAAATTTTAAATTGTCAGCCAATTAAAAAGATCAATATTTATTATCATTGTGTAATTTGTAGTAAAACAAACTAAATGTGTACTAATTGTTAACCAATCATTCCTACAAAAGAATACATTAGTGTAAGTACATGTAAAATTACCATTGTTTTCTATCAGTTTAATTTCAACCCGAGGTTTCTCTGACGGTCAGAGCAACTGAAATTGAAAAACGAGTTCAAAACGAGCAATCGGAGAAGGAAAAAAGGCGGTCGGTGACGAAAATGTCATTCGAAGTAAGTGGCAGCTATTATTTCATTGTGTCACGTAACCGCGAATCGAATGACGTAATCATGCACGAGACTTCACTCGGGCCGAAATTCTCGCGCGATGCTAACGAAAGGTGGAAAGTAGTTTTACCTTTTGTGGCGCACTGGTCAATTCCGTATCGGAGCGTGGCTTGTCTTGGGATTTCAACTTTCCTGAAATACCACACAACGTTGTGGCACAAGGCCGCGCAAAAATACATGCATTATACTGTTGAACGACAGCACGTCGTCCACCGAAACAATACCCCGGCTCATCGTAAATTTATTTTCCAGTCGCACCCCGTTAAAAGTCGTCTCCGATTTAGTGTCGATGATTTCAATGATTGATGCTGGCAGAAACGTTTCACCAAATATTCAACCAAACTACTTTTTCTGTTCAAACAAGATTTTTGAATTACTAAATGTTTTTATATTTTCTTAACAACTATTTTTATTGTAAAAGACAATAGTACACACAGAAAAATGTACAGAATATTTTCTTACAAATTTAAAACCATAAAACTTGTGTTTTTTTTTTTTTTTAATTTTACCATGCAGGAGAACGTAAAATAAAAAACCCGACGCTTTTTGCATTGCTTTACCGATTGTCATTGAATGATATTTTTCAATTAATTAAGTCCAAGTCGGTCAATGATTTTGCAATTGACGATGGTGGGCGTTTTGGTCAGCATGTCGAACAATGTCGATTTTCATGACTTCAAAATAATTTAATTAAGATTTTCGTGCGGTCAATCATTTTGTCGAGCGCGATTCATAAATTAGAGGCGATTTGTGAACAGCGAAAGTTTCACGGCGGCCGACGTTCTGTATGAAATATCTCCGACTTGATTTATGATAAATAATTAGCTGAGCGTATAATATCTGCGACTTCGTATCGAACGTTTTTTGTCTCTTGTTAAATCGATAATTCTGATGGAAAACCGTAGTTATTTTGCGATGTGATCTATTGTTTGTTTGAGATAACTTTGTTTATCGCTTTATTATTTATTCTTTTTTAATGTATGTGTAAAGATATACTCGGAAATAATTTAGTAATTTCAAATTAATCAATTGAATTGAAAAAAATGTACTTTAAAAGTATCTATAATTCATTTGTATCAAAAGTACATTTCTGTATCTCAAATATATTTATATTTAAATTTTAAATGATTAATTATTTTAATTTAAAAATTAATTTAAAATAAAATTTTACCTGAATATAATAAATAATTGTAATTAAATAGTAATTAAAATTAGTAACCGCAATCAACAAATGGAAAGACATTCCTTAATTTAATGATATTTTCCCAATTTTTGGTTCCTATTGGTCAATGAAAATAAATATTTTAATGTATGAAAATTCTTATTCGTTCTTCAACCACGCAATTTCCAGCTTGACTTTGCACGAGAGAATGGCTTTTAGCAATTAATCCGCGCCCCGCCTACCCGTTGATGTAACAAATTGCACCGTCGAAATGTCACTGTCGATTAATAAAGCGAATTGCTACTTTGTTTCGCGAGTCAATACATCAACAATGTTCGCGCTCGAGCGGCGTTTTCGCGCACGACTGGTACCAAATCAAAGCCGCGAGTCCGCGAAAATCGACGCGGGAGATCGGTCGACGTTCGCGAGTCACAAGGCGTCATGCATGAACGACTCCGGGTGTTAATGACCGGTGGTGAATCGGTAACATTTTACTGGCGAACGGCGTTCGATTATGCGGCTTATCGACGAAATAATGTTGTAATCGACGCGTGCGATTATTTTATTACTCAAAACGCCGGTGAATGTGAGAATAGAAGTTGATCTCTGCCAGCATCGCTGCTCGATTCAAAGAAACTACTCTATCGACTTTTAAATCACGATTAATATGAAACTAATACTTTGCATGCAAAAAAGAAGAAAAATTACATACATCATTCTCAGGCTATCAAATTTAGTCATCTAATTCAATAAATATTGTAAAATAGTAACTCGGATCTATACAATAGGTTCGATTTAAGAGTACCGAACTTCATCAATCTTACCTGCAGTTATCTTTGACATTATAGCGAATAACTAACTTTAATCGTTGGAGAAAACATTTTCTGGTGGCAAACTACTTATATACGAAAACAATATGAAGCTATGTATTTTCGAAACCAAAACAAAATGAAAACAACAGCAGCAATTGATTTGTAAATAAACCCGCGAAGTGTTATATCGAATGCGGTCATTCGAAGCGGAAAACTTTTGTGAAGAGGTGGAATGCGTCACGGTGGAAGTTTACACAGACATTTTTTTATTCAACCGATCGTCCGTTGAACTCGCTTTTCCAGGTGTGAATCATTTGCACGGCGCGAACTTTTCGAGCACTTTCTCATTTGCATGATATACGCGGCATCGCCAGTTAATATCATCAATGCAAAATGTCGAAACACGTCAATGCGCTCTAGGAGAAAATATTGTCCAAGTGTCGATGATTTAACGCCATACCAGCTTGGCCTACGCAATCGTCTTTACATCGTCACGATTGCCTTTGTAACGAGTCCGGGTAGAAAACTCTCGTCTTCTTGCATAAACTCCAATAGAATAAGTGAACGCTTTTTCCTTTCATAATTAACTACATGAAGAATTCGTGTAAAAAAGTAAAAACTTCTAAATAATGAAAACTATTAAAGCGATTTTATTGTTTAACAGTTGTTTAATTTGTTCTCAAAATTAATTTAAAAAAATCAATAATACATAAAATATAAACTAAATATTTACTCATGAACCTTCACTTCAAAATATAAATAATTTATTTTTTTATTATGTCGATCCTAAAATTTGAACAAAAAGTAATCTGTTACTGAAATCGTAACAATGTAAGGGCATACAAAATTCCCGGAGATTCTTATGTTGAAATTTTATTTCTAAAACTACTTCTATTTGTTCCGAGTAAATTCAATTTGCTATTATCAGCACTTTTTTAATTTAATGTTCAAAAATATCACTTTCCACTTCACTAGTTTTCTCTTTTTTTTCGTTACATTATTTAATTATTATCGACGAGCGACCATTACGACATTTGCATGCTGCATAAACTCGTTTTTCATCGATAAAAAATGTTATCATATTCGCGGCGCACAATCGGCTATCCCTTCGACGGCGCCGATAAAGATCAACTGCGATGATTTCATTATTCCTATCATGAGAAACAACGCTCTCTTTCTCATCTTTGACGTTTCACGGATCGACGAGTCGCACGTTCTCTCGCAGGAGGCTGCGCCAATTTCGTTGCAACATTGCAATCCTAGCGTTACGCACTCAGCGCGATTCGCTCCCGGCTTTGAAAGACCATTGTGCCGCGTTAACGCTAATGCCCGCTTTCGCGGCTAACCCCGTGGACTTGTACAGCCGAACGAACGATTTGTACTCTTGCGCTCGGATACCTGTTGATCGCGTGTCGACGTTTCATTTTTGTCGATCAATCGCTTTATTTGCGATGCAAACTGAATGCCTCTTATTTCTCGAAAAATTGAACGAAAAGTTGTACGATTTGCGAAAATGAAAGTTTGTGTTCAAATCCCGCGATGCTTGTTGAATTCGCTTTTGACACGTGAATGATATTCTTTTTGACGTTTCTATCGCATAGATTGAGTCTATAAAGTTAAACAAAAACAAATGAAATTAAAATGTTCATTTAATTCGTTCTTGTTTATCTTTACAATTTAACAAATGATCGCAATGCGATCATTTCAACGGCCGAATACGAACTTCTTTTAGTGGCATCAAACTAATACCGTTTATATGACCATTATCGTGCCAAATTCAAGCAATTGATGTCTCAAGAAGAAGCGGCG
>JABFOV010000485.1:0-37631 GCA_022817685.1 Aradophagus sp. ZL-2020 | reverse complement strand
CGGTATTAGAGCAGCAATACCAATGTTGATTTACTGCGTGTGAGGGTTAACGTGAAATTCCAGGTTTTTTTTACAAAATAAATTGAATTTTATTTAAACTGAAGAAGCAATTGGAGGTGTCAAACTACAGAAGTATCTACCTACAGAAATTCCAATACAATAACAATATACATAATGTCAATATCTTCCATTTTTAATGTTTGTCAAATCATTCAAATTAAGTTTAACGTGTAAAGAAAGAAATTAAGAGAAAATAGTTAATTCTTGATTGTAAAATTTTAAACAAAGACTCAACGATTAGTTTTACATGTCTAAAAAATTTAAAAAAAAGTTTCACCCTATTCCTCTAAAATTAAGTCATTGATTATCAACTTTCAAGGCTGGGTGATGCAGATGAACGGATTCATTTACGTAACGAGACACTGGGAGGAAGATCAACGACGGTTGACACGTTCATTGGATTATGTAATATCGATGCAAAGACGAAATCAGATACTGATATTTCCTGAAGGCACCGACTTGACCGAGAAGAGCAAGGTCAGGTCGGACAAGTACGCAGCGAAGAATGGTCTGCCCCAATATACCTACACATTGCATCCAAAGACCACTGGTTTCAGCTTCCTGACCAGGCATCTTCAACAAGCCAACTTTCTGGATGCGGTGTACGACATGACTATCGGTTATCCAGACTATATTCCACAGAAGGAGGTTGATATGTTAAAAGGGGTCTTTCCGAAGGAAGTACATATTAACATTAGGAGAGTTCCAGCGACGGAATTGCCAACTGACGAAGCGGATTTAAGGAGTTGGCTGGAAAAGCGATGGGTGGAAAAGGAACAAGTGCTAACAGAGTTTGCCAAGACTAAACGCTTTACAACTGAACGCTGGCCAAAGCCGAACATGACGCCACTGTACATTGCATGTGTTTTTTGGACTTGTTTGTTAGGTAATGATTATCAAAAGACATTGAAAATAGATATCAAATACTATTGAGATCGAAATACTTATTTTCAATAATATTTAGCGATTGGATAAAATCTCTAAAAATTAGATTATTATTATTATGAACCATTTTAAAATGTCTGAAAATTCAGTAAAAGAATCATTAAAGTAGCTGATATGAAGACAAGTAGACATGTATAAAATATGTTACAATAAGATAATTTTAATACAGTTGTTACTGTAAAATACCCTACTACTATAAGCTCAACTTATTATTACTCTTTTACAGTTGTATCAATAACGTTGTTAATAATATCACCGATGTTCCGACTGATGTCCCTCTTGCAGTCATTGCTTTTCATCACGCTGTCTTTGATCAACGTGAATTTCAATCAACTGGAAATCGGATACTATGCAATGTGGTTGCGAAGCTGGAAAGCCAAAATTAATTAACGAAGAGGACAAACAAACGTGCAAGGTTTATTCCGTTATCTAGAATCGCCTCAAGTACACAAATTTCATATTCGTATAGCAATGCCTCACCTCTGTGATATATGTAGTTTAGACACGTGGATGTTTTCGACACTCAGTACTGCAATAATCTTTCACACTTCCTGAAGTGTACAAACAAAGAAACGAACTAAAAACAAAGACAAAAAAGAAGAAATAAAAATCGAAATTTCTCTACTTTGTCGGGAAAGTATTTTTCGAAGAGATACCTTTGAAATAACGAACTCATTTGTATAATGTTTTATTGATTTCGACGTTTATAATTAAATTGGGATTTAAAACTAAAAGACTTGGCTGATCGATGAATAGTATTTTTTTCAATTGAGCACGTATTGAAGATCGATCGAGTGAAGAAAAGAAATCTTTCCGTGGAAATGTGCAAATGTTTACGTGACTTTGTTATATATATGCTAAGAGAAAAATCACTTTAACGCATCACCGTGGACAATCGTGAATATATCATTTAAAAACAGAGTTCATTTACTGAATTAATTAATTTATCATTAAAAATCAAATTCTGCACTCATTTCAAATGCGGTGGTTAATTATCAATTTAATAAATAATTAGATACTTTAAAGATAACTTTGTTTCATTAAGTAGAATGAAAAAAAGCGTAAAAAAAGAGACGAAAAAGACTTTTAAAGCAGTAAAATTGTCAAATTAAATTCAATTTAAAAGTACAATAAAATTTCTCTTAGTATACATATGTATACGTACGTTGCGTCCCACGTTTTACCGTCAAATTTGACGTCACAGTACCTTGTTATGTACATGTATTTGTAAAGTAAATTTTAATTCAATCAAGGCAGAGCAAAGAAAAATTTGTATTTAAGATGTATATAAATGACTTTTGTAAAGCAATGATTTATATTTGTTAAATGAATTAAGTAATTTTGGGCTTATTTCATTAACTTTGACTTGATCAATATTTCATCAATTCAAAATGCTTTATTTTAGAGAATTTATTTGCCAATAATACAAATATAAAAATACATTTACAAAATTCTCCTTTAAATACATCTATAAGTTTGTAAATATATTGCTCAACTCTATGCCGATTGCAAAGTACTTTAGGAACAGATTATTTGTATCAGCGGATAATACAATTAAAAGATTTATCATGACAAAACAGTTGTGCATTTAGAATTGTATACAGTAAGAATTTGTCTTGATAAACAAATTCATTCAAGTTATATATGAACATTTTATAATACTTAGTTTACATTAAATTTACATTGAGATAACTGCATTAAACTACTTATAAATCGTTCATAGAAATATTTTACATGAAATTGTTATGTATTTTATATAAATTTCTTTGCACATGAATATACATGTGTAAAATATTTTTTTATTTTAAATTTATTTGAAATCAATTTTTTATTTGTTTAAATACATTCATATATATATTTTATATTAACTTCGTGTAAGTTGTTCACTGATAAAATTTACATAAATGAAGCAACACACTGCAAAGTTACCTTGATATAAATTTTATGTAAATTGTTCTCAAAATTGCTGGTTATTAAGAAATCTCTGGCGAATTTGTTATATTTTTTTGTTTTTGTTTGAAAAAACATTTTAAGAGTGTAATAAAACTGCGAAAATAACTTTTTTTTTATGAATCAATACAAATTTAAATTATAATAATAATGGATTAGTGATCCATAAAAAAGGAAATTTTATCGATTAAGAAAAGGTCATGTTGCGAATAGCTTGATTGTGTATTGAAAAAGTTCGTATGATTAAAATGGTATATTGTTTTGTATACCTACTAAATTACTTCATTAAAACCGTAATTGTATTAATTGAAAGTACAACTGACAAATAAATGAAAAGTAGCAATTCTTGGTGTTTTTATCACACAACTGTAGGAATGAAATCAAGTCACGCGTATAATATTAAGGATGTAAGAAAGAAAAATCTATTTTTTCGTGTAATTATTATAATGAGTATTGTCGATAGACAGGAAATGTGAATTCGCGTGCCAAAGAAGCAGACTTAGAAATGATATTAATCTACAAGCGCATTTTGCGTAAAAATGATGTAGCTACTCATAGCTCATTTTCGTATTGTATCCATTGTATTGTACCTTGTACAATTTTAACTGTAATTCTTAGGTGACAAAAAAAAAGAAAAAAATTTAAAAAACGGTGTAAGAATGAACTTAGAAAATAATGTAGGAAATTGAAGAGTTTAGGTAGGAACCCATCAAAGAACTTGGGATATAAAAATATGAGAACAAATTGAAATTCGATTTGAATTATACAGTGTTTCCTGCGTTACTTTCTACATAAATTCTTACTTTTCTCAAATAACTGGCATTGAAATATTGTTGTAACTATAAAGCAGTATGAACGAAGATAATTCAATGCCTTTGAGACTCTTGTTGAGAATAATACAAACATTAGATTGTAATAATTGACCAGTCGATTTGGTATTAATCGATTGTTAAGTTTATAATTGTCAATTAATTAATCGTTGAAACGAATTAACAAGAATCAACATGCAGCGTTGATTGTCATAAAATGTTCATTGATCAATCTATTGTTAAAAACAACCATTATTATCTTGTTCGACAAGATGAGACAAAATTAATAATGCAATTCAATTTGTAAACAATATAAAATAAATTAAAGACTAACAAAAAAAAAAAGGTTAGTAATTATGATACTGTCGGGAAAAGGGTTCATATCTATAAAAATGGACAGAATTGTATTTAGATCTACTGAAAATAAAATGTAAAATTTGCCCATATCACTGTTTTTTGACAAAAAATCCACATTAATTGTGTATATATTGTTTATTATAAATATTTAAAAATAATTCTAACTCTCTTCTACCCTACAAGTGAAAAATAGTGGTAAGTTTTAACTTTGGCGCGACTTAACAGATGATATTAGTTTTGATTCCCTTAATAGAATCAAATGTGTAAAGTGACGCCAAAGCGATATTACTAATAAGAACTAATGCTCAAGGATATTAATTGTAAATAGGCATTAAAATGCATTTACACTTGAAAAGGATCTTGCAACCAAACGACAACTTACTTTATGAAGTAAAAAGCTTGCGGCCTCATACAGAGTTTGAAACTTTAAATTATTTTTGGATGTTCAAGAAATTACAGTGAGTGAGTTAGCTGAATTTTCAAATTAATTACTGATGGAAAAAATTGTTTCACATTTATGACGACTTTTTTATTGGTAGGCCGCGGACTGTTCACTTCATGTACTAGTAAATAGTTTCAACGATATAATTAAAAAATATACACTTGCATAAATGATTTCAACGATTAACGCAAATAATATACTTGATAAACAGTTTCAACAATATATTTTGATATCAATATATTTTTTGTTTAAAAACATTGACCCCAACTTAAGAGTTCTTTACATTCATTTTTTTGTTTCCTAATCTCTATTAACTTTCTATTTGGACAAAAAAAACTTACTGTTTGACTGAAGGATGTATTGTTCAATATTAAAAAAAAGTGGCATTAGTTTATTCTATTTGAATCAAAAATAAATTCTGTTTAATTGCACATCATGTTGTTTAAATCAGTTTAATTTCAAAATATATATATGTATATATATTACAAATTATTTATACAATGTCATCGTTTTTAATTATAACAAAAACCTATGTGAAAGATTATTATAATAATGTAATTTTATTTTATCATTCGACAAATTATTTTCAATAATAATTGATAAAATTAAAGTAGAAATGAAAAAGTACCCAAAATCACGAGTTAACATTATGTAGCACTATGTAAATGATAGTAAATGATAAAATACAAAATAAAGAGAATTTGGCAACTATTTAATCTGTTGAAAAAGAATCTATAGAAACCCTTCAAATAAAAATGTGTGGAATTAAATTGTTCTTGTTGTATGTATGTACAGTTTTTTAAAATTTTCTTGAGCATATGCAATCTTTTCAAATTATTGACTTGAACGATATTTGATTAATATTTACTGTTTTTTGCACAAAAACCGTTTAACACATGCAATATATTACATATAGAATATTTCTATGGATTCTTTTTTACTGACAAAGACACCATGTATGCGTCATGTTTCCTAAATTTCGACACATAAATAAAGTCTACTTTAAACGTTTGTTAACGTATTACATTGCATTGCAATACATCAATTTAACAAAATCTATTTATTTAACAAATCAAATCAATGTACAATAATTATTTTCTCTTTCTGCTAAATAAACAAAACAATGTGTTCTAAAAAGATATGATTGGATTGATCATTTCTATCGCCCTAAAGTTGCGAAATTGGCTTTGTTTTTATTATTTTTTTCTTTTTTATTATAAACGTACATTTTTTGTGTATAGAGTTTATTTGGCTCAAAAACTCCTGCGTTTGTAAAATGGATTTGTTGGGCTCGGAAACGGACTAGTTTTTAAAACGCTCGTCAAAGGTTTACGATTGGCATCATAAGGTATAGCAGGGCTTTGTTTTAATTGACGCAAGTACTCTGATCTGTGTTGTGCGGTGTTATGATGTAGCATTATTTTTACACGCTTCTTTGGCTCTGATTTCGCTTTTATAGCCATAGGATTTAACACTTTCGTCGTAGGGGTATTGCAAGGCTTTTTAAATTTTGATTTTACAGGCGATTCGGAGTTTGTGGATTTAGGCGAAGATACCTTGACATACTCAACCAATTTACTTCTTTTCAACGTCTGTAAATGTGTTAAAATAATTAGAACCACAACAATAAAAATAATTCATAAAATGTATGCATATTTAATACACGTTATGACTATTTGTAAAGCAAATTTCAATCACATGATAAACATATAAGTATAAATATAAAAACAAATATGAACATAATTATAAATTACCTCTTTTATGAAATCTGTGTGACTGATGTCCAGCTTCTCAATAACCGGTGTCAATGATTTCATTTTTTGTGGACTTAATGGAGGTTTGACTTCAGAAACATCCCATCCTCTACTCTTGGTAATACATTTATCATTATTTTGTTTTTTATTGTCCAAACATTCTTTTTCTTTATCATCCATAGACAATAAACTACAGTTTGAAAAATTTTTGTTCTTAATTTTATCTTTTCTCTTCTTTTTTAGACTAACGTTGACAAGACTTGGGTCCTGATTGTTTGCTTCAGTTAATTTTATTTTTGTAAGACTTTTTGGTGTTTCTTCCTCATTTGTATTATCATCAGTATTTTTAACTTTTTGTTTCTTACGTTTTTTCAGTCTTTTGGCCAATTTGTCTTCAGACTGTAACTGCGTGTCAATACTTTCATCCAAATCCGGTAATTTGCGCTTTCTTTTTTTGTTTTTAATTGTGTCTGAACATAATTCGCTTTCAAATTGCAGAAGTCGAGCTGTGGCTCGTTTTGAGAATGCATTGTTTTTTCGTTTTTTCGGCACAGTTACTTCTTTTATGCCTAATGGCATATCACCCTGCGACAGTGCTTTGAATCTGTAATACATTGAATAATATTAAGATATTTCATGCTTTAGAATTAATCATATAGTCTAAATTATAAATAAATAAATAAATAAATAAATCATAAATCTAAATCTAAATTCGTAAAAGACACAGTGGAGCTCAGAATGCTAAAGTGGACCTGTTTAGAAAGCATGATATGATGGGACCTTTTTTTTTTGTATCAGAATATGAACATTTTGTTTAATGGAAAATAAACAGGTCCATTTAGACACATATGAAGCTTCTATGTTTCTTCATTTTATGAAATCAGGTATACAAAAGTAGAAATTCAAAATTATTTGTATATACAAAACTATACTTGATTATACTGACTACAGTATGTAGATTGTAAATGAATATTGATAACTAATCAGACGTTAAATACATATAACAAAAATAAAATATAATATTTACTCATTAATTAATTGCGTCACATATTTTCTTGATTTTGTTGTTGATAGTTTGTGAAATTTGTACTCTGTCAATACATCAACTATTTGTTTTGCGTCAAACGGTATTTGTGGCAACTCTACATCTACTTTGCCAGCTCGTGGATCCATAGGCGTAATCTTGCTGTTAGATGCTTGTTGACATATGTCATCTTCACAGGTATTTTCTTCATCATTAGAATCTAAACTTTCTTCATCAGATAACTCAATCTTTTTTACATCTTTGATACTTCCACATGGAAAACCAGCCTACATAAATAAAAAATTAAAGTTAAAAAACAAGATTCAACAATTTTTTTTTAATTATATGAACATGAAAAAAGTACTTACTGCTTTCCATGCATTAAATTTGTCTTGATATTCCAACCCTACATCAGATTGGAAAATTAGGTATCTAAAAATATTTTTTACAACAGGTTTAATTTCTCTGTCATCTGAATTTGAAATCATATACAAAATGAAAGGTCGAAGCAATTCAGTTACAACTTCTTCTGATATGTTACCCTCGCTCGTCTGTGAAAATGAAAATTAATTATTCATTTATTTACATTTTAATATTAATATATTTCTTGATGATTTTATGAATTCTTATTCAAACATTTATGTTTTCGAAACATTTTATTCAGATTGGAATGTAAATAACCTTTGCTAATTCTTCCATGTAGACTTCGACGATATGAAGAATTATTCCCAAAGACGTGCTTCTATCCAGTAGAAATTCTTCAAGATTTTTTGCAAAATTCTTGACAAATTCTAAATCCCATGAATTATTTTTAAAAACCAAAAACGTCTGCCTAATTATTCGTCTTAGCAGCTAAAAATAATTGAAACAACTATGATTATTCGTTCTTTATAAGTAATACACTTAAATTGCTGAACTATTTGAATTAAATTGTTAATTATTTGAATTTTTAAATTATTTAAACTTTGTTCAAAGTTTGCTTTAATGCATAATTTGAAAAAATATTAAATAATTGAATGTGTGTGAATACTTACCATTTCAAATTTATCAACTCTATATTTGTCCATGCCAAACCATTGAGAAGATAAACTTTTTAATGTACTTTTTGTATATAACAGTACAGTGTCCTTAGACTGAAAGCAATGCACCAATTTGCTAATAACTTCAGCTGTTTCTTCTTGTACCAATGGTTTATCTGACATCCACATGCAGTAAAATAAGCCTTTCCAAAGACGTAGAAAGTCTACTTCTGTGAATGCTAAAAAATACACATAGTTTTTTAATACTTAAATTTTTCTACAGTATCAGGATTGAGAAAATTTGCAGAAATTTTTTTTTATTCTCAAAAAATGAAATAAAAATGCGATTTATATACTTATATTGCATAAATAAATTACTTTATTATTGAAATAAATTCCATATACATCTAGAACATTCTGTGCATAAAAGTATGCATTTTTTAATTAAATTTAGCTTGGCAAGTTAATAGATTTTAAAAGTTGTTTGACTTGATCATCAAAAATAAAAATATCAATCCGAAATGTGACACTAAGAAAGTAAATAATGAATAATTAAAACTCAAAAGTAACCTCAAAATAATACAGAAATCTATTGTATTTTAGAACATTAACAATT
The DNA here is from genome assembly GCA_022817685.1 of Aradophagus sp. ZL-2020. Taxonomy (NCBI): domain Eukaryota; kingdom Metazoa; phylum Arthropoda; class Insecta; order Hymenoptera; family Scelionidae; genus Aradophagus; species Aradophagus sp. ZL-2020. Next base: position 28,655 of record JABFOV010000485.1, on the reverse strand, counting down.
TATTAATTCTTCATACCGTAATTGCTCTGATCGCGAGCAGTTAACCATTTTTGCAAACTTTTCAACACTTTATCCGTAACTTTTTTATCACTGCTCGCTAACAATCGAGTGAATTTTATTTCCTGTGCAACAATAAGTGCTTTTTTATTTTTTATCGACTTTGCTTTTGATTTTTTTTTCACCCGCGCATTTGTGTTTGACTTTTTAATAGCCATTTCGCTTTTATGTTCTTTAATTGTCTTCCTTCAACAGTATGTAATATACATTTAACCAAAGCACACGTGAACAAACGATAAACACGTTTTCTGAAACACTTCTAGCAGCACATTAGCAAAGCGTTGTTGTCAGCCATGTTAAATTCTTTAAATTCTTCAAGGTGTCGCTCTTAGCTCAGCGTGGTTAGTGGGGATTTCAGAATCGAAAGGCGGGAACGGTAAGTAAATTTAAAATGGTTGGAAAATTGAAGTTATTTTTACTGTAGAAAATTAGATATAATCAACAATGAGATAGTAAAAATACTATAAGAATTGTTGTTTTAAATAAGAAATTACTCATTTAAGATATAAATGATTGAACTTTTTAACCAAAAATAAAAAAAAATGTAAAAAATAAATTAGTTTCACCCAAATTAATTTTTCGTGTTTTGTATTACATTTATTTAAATGCGCCATTTAGAACATTCGCCTTTTTATGATATTTCATACTGAATGTAATTGTGATATTCAAAGAATCGTTTAATCTAATCTTCACTGGTAATTTCCGTTTTAATTTTTTCTTAAGTAAATGTGAATCAAACAATTGAGTCTTGTCGGAAAAAGAAATGCAAAAGTCAATCCTTTATTTTTCATGTAAAGATTACATTTCCGCGAAGACCATTTCTGACTGATGCTTATTGGTAGCTTCAATGGTTTTCCGCTTTCTTCTTTCATTTAAGAGTCAATTAATAACTCATTTTATTCAGATGACAGTAATTAGTTGCGTTTTGACATTTGTGTTGTCAACTTTCTTTCATGTTTGATCAATAATTTAAATGCCTATTGTAGTATGAAATCGAGATTTTTTTTTTTGTATGAAAGAAATAGACATGTATGAGTTTGAAGATTCCTGTTTGTAAACATTGGGTGCAATTTTTGTTTACTATATAGAATTTTGTGAGTTGACAAATTTGATTGGCTACAATTTTCATTAACCAATCAAATTCCTCATAGTTTGCACCACAAAAATATATGAAGTAAACAAAGATGCATTCATTTTAAGTAACTATTATTGTTGTTGTTTTTCAGGTTGTTGCTGAAAGAATTGAATTTTTAATCATCATTGTTTAAGTGATTAACCAATAAGAATCGGATAAAACGTAAACAATTCATGAGACGTTGGTTTGATGACTTATTAACCCGCATTTTCTCTTTAGAGAATATAAAAAATAAACTAAAGGTAAATATAGTACATTTATCATGATCATATACTTTTATGCATATTTCATTAAAAATATAAATAAATTTATGAAAGATGAAAAAAAATCAGCATTTTGATATGCAGCACCGAAAATTTGAATTGAAAAGAATTAAAAAATGACAAAAAAAAGTAGAAGGCAATAAGGACCTTTACCTAAAAAACCTGTTTCATTATTGTACTGTTATCTAATGAGCGTCACCGCGAAGAACTGTCCCCACTTGCGACATAAACATATGTTTCGTTCAAGTTCTAGGATCAAAATATTCACCTCCACAAGCGTTCGTGACTCCGCGTAAATATATGATCAGTTCAGTTGTGACTCGTCAGTGATACAGCTTGTGCGTGCGGCATTTCTTCTTTCTCATCTTTATCTCTTTGATAACGTCGAAGTGAACAATGCGTCGTGTTCCACAAAATGTATAACTTTTATTTACTTAAACAGATTTTTGAATTCTTAATATAACAATTTATTAGCGTATTCATTTTAATTACTTATTTTGAGATAAAATTGTTTTATATTTCTATAATTCAACGAAATTAATTGTATCAATTTTATAAAAATTTATTACTTTTGGGTAATCTAAAAGACTTTTGAGTAGGGTTAAATGGGTTATTTTAAAAGAAATGATCATGATATTAAATATCTAGTCGATTCATTTATTAATTGATTAATTGGATGATTTTTATGTGTTTTCAGTAATAGTATGTACAGCAGCACGAAACAACTTTGGATAAAAAGTCAGTTCGTAATCATTCCTAAACGGTGAAATTTAATAGAAAAGTGAGGAAAATGCAAACAAGACTGTTAAATTGTTATTATTTGATTTTTTTTGTATTGGTGAGTAAAGTATACATATTATTTAAATAATTTGTTAATTAACTTTTTTTTTTAATTTATCGAATTACAAAATATAATGATAACAAAAATTAAAACGCATGAGAAAAGAGAGATTAGTGGTTTTCTCTAGATTATTATAGCATTTATTGGTGTCATTGATAATTTAATAAACTAAGCGCTTGTTACTGATTAAATAAGTATTTTTCATTTTTCTATTTTATAAAACTTTACACAATGATTTAAATTAACTAATTGTTTTATAATATGGTACCTTCTAAAAATATAAATTTCTTATACAAATTTCTAGTTTGATTTTCTAAACGCGTTTATTAATACAAAGCAGATTTTTTTTATTCTACACTTATATCTAGAAAAAATTATATTTTATAAATCGATCTATTATTTAATAATATAAGTCAGGGAATCGTTCAAATAATGTTTACAGTATATTAATGATGTTTTAAAATTCATGTTTTCACAAAGATAATTACATTGTAATTATGAATATTTGTACATTTGGTTAAATGATATGACAATAAACTTGTTTTGTTGAAGTGAAGTGATATATTTAGAACTGAAAAAATAATTATAGCGAATACATAATTCGTGAAATCCAACATGTTCTAAATATTAAAAAAGTATGCATATCATCAAAAAATTAATTACATTTTTAATTGATAAATTTTAAGTGTACTAATGAACATATCTATATTGGAAATTTCCTCTAATAAAATGTTGTATAATTTATATATATTTCAATAAATAGAAAACGATTGTAACAAATAAATTACCTATTATTTTATTTGTCTTAATTTAAATTTTTCTAGTAGTTGATTGAATTGATAAAAGTGAATTATTATTGAAAAATTATTATCTGTAAGTTCAGTATTACTTATAATTGTTATTAAAAAAAAACTTATACATTATCACTTAAACCCATTGAAATGACAAAATTACTTTAATGAATTAATGTAATATTTCAGTTAATAAACAATAGATCATATGGAGATGAAGTCCAGAAATCCCAATTGAAGAATGTTTCCTCAATGGATGACTATGATATACCATCATATTCCATTAATTACAGTTACGACGATTATGATGACAACATTGACGATTTGTTTGAATCTGGTATAACCAAGATTAAACTGAAGGATGTACCAAATCCGGACAAAAATGCCCGGCCATTCGATAAGAATCCATGGTTTGAATTTCTATGGCACGGGATCCATTCAAACAAGCCCAATCGACCAGCAAAAAATAGCAGTCAATCGGTGTCAATGGATAATGAAATGCATTCGATTGACAAACTTATTCAGAATTATATCATACATAAGACTTTGTTAGATATGAATACGACAAAAAAAGAAAGCAGCTGGAAAAATGACACAATCCTCGACGACTTTCCAAAAGAAGTACCCAAATGCGCTGAACAATATTGCACTGATGTATCAAATTACCCTACACGAGCGTTACTGGATGCATTAAAAAAGACTAAGGATCTGTTTTTGCATAATGATCAGATTGTGGTGAGAGCTTTATTTTTATATACAGTTTAAGGATACTATGGTGTACATTATTACATTTACTTTAATTCTGTCGGTTAAGATCAGTTAATAATGATTTACTGTTGATACTATTACATGAATTTAAGAAATTAATTTGAGATGTATTGAGTTCAAATGTATGTATAATATATTCAGTTCAAATATCAAGAATTTGCCACAGTTTTTAAACCATTGTTTAATTTAGAACAATCTTAATCTAATTTTTGTAGAATCATTAATTTATGATATAAACGATTAACGATTAATAGTTGTTTTAGAATTCAGACATCACTTTGAGAATGGGAATTGCTGATATTGAAAACGATGTGCCACTATGTGAATCTGAGGTAAGTTTTTTTTATATAGATGAGTTGAACATTAAACAAATTCCAAGTTAAAAACATTTTATATTGAAGCAAACGTTGATCTTATTTTGCAGGAATCTCTAATTTATCCAAAAACAGCACAAAATATCTACAACGAATGGTTTTTCATTGTGAACGAGGGTACTTATACTCAAAGTATCAAAGTTGAAATATGCAAGTGAGTCAGCTTATAAAAAAAAAGATAATTTTCTTAATCTACAAACATTAAATTTTCAATAAATAATTTAATCTTGTGTTGTTGTTTCTGTCAGTTTTCATCAAAATAATAGTATGAAATTAGATTTGAAAATCAATAATTTATATTATTGAAATAAGTAAGAACAAAAAGTCTAGAAATTAAAATTTTTTTACAGGAAAGAAAACTCGCCGTGCAACATTATCGAAGGATTTCGATTGGGATACGACACTTATTGCAAACAGAGATATATCGTCCGTGAGTTGATCACATTTAATAAAACAGGTCAATTTGGGAAATCGTCCTTTCGTTTTCCTGCGAGTTGTTGTTGCAGCGCCAAAATGAATTTCCTTCAGTCTTATCGGTTAGCTTCCCACGCAGAAGGCTTCAAGAAAAATAATGATTCGATGGTGATTAGGGAACAACCCAGAGATACTTAGTACGAAAATGACAGTGATATTGATATCAATAATGTACCATTGAGTCATAATGGTTTTTTATTTTCACGCCATTTAAGCGACAAGTAAACAATTTTTTCATAAATATTTATCTAATGAATATTGCAAAAAAATTGTTGATTGAATTCCTAGTACATTGCAAGATTTTTATATTTTTATAAATAAACTCGTATTGTAGAATATTCACACCTAATACATATTATTTACAATTCATGATAAATTAACTAATGTATATATGGACTTCATGAAAAATGTAAATAAAGATCCAAACAACATTAAAACAGATTTGTCTTTATATATTGAATAGGTTCAAAAGGCATGAAAAACTTTTTTAAAAAATCCAACAAAATCAAAGTAAGACATAGAAATACAAAACACAATTCACGCGCACACTTAAAAAACTAATAAAACTATAACTGGTAACGGTTGGCACATTTTCGCGTTTTTGACATTTTTGTGTTTCCTGTTTTTAATATTTTCACGTTTTACGTTTATATTATTTTTGTATATTATATTTTTAGAGCTTTCGTGTGCACTTCTACTTCCCTATTTCAAAATTGCAAATATACTCCCACGCAGAGTGCTGCCATCTTCACACAAATTCCAACCGATATTCTCGCAAAATGACTTGATGGTACCATTACAATTTAACAGATGGCGCGTCACAATCTAAATAACAAGGTCGCGCGAAAAAGCAACAATTTCAAAACCCAAGCCCCTTGCGAGTGTCTCTTGCAAAAGTCACCAATCGTATCCCCCAGCGTAAATCACCAAAACGTCAAGCTAAGAAGCCGTATTGGTGCACCTGGCGCTGCTGGTGCTGGTGAAAAGTGTGGCTAACTTCAAGACGGTCGGCGAACGTGTCTGCGACGACGATGGAGTTCTCGCGAGGATTCGGTGCGCCGCGTTGACCCAGGCCACGGCTGAGGGTTGCGTCGCGTGGAAACCGCGGCTCGCGTGGCCGCGCTTCTTCGAATCGTCCCAGCCCGGCACGCTTGGTGCGTGCGCGCGCGCCGCCGCCGCCACCGTGCATTTGTACACTCGCCTGCTGCCCAGTGGAATCATCGCTGTACGCGCGAAACATTGGCCGCGCTTCCTGTCAACCAAATCACCAGCTCCGCCGAGTCGTCCCACGACTTTTCAGTTCAGGTATACAGTCCGACCTCGTCCAACTGGCGCTGCTCCAAAGAGCACGCGCTAGACCAAAAAAAGCCAAACCGAAACGCAAAGCCGCCAACGCGAATGTCCGTCAACGGCGACCGAACAATGCAGCGCGACCAAACGCTCCCGACCCCGGGCGGCTACTTTTCATCTTCGTATTTGAAGCCGTGTATCCTAAAAGCAAAGAAACGAAAATTGAAGGACGAAAGAAAGTTTACGATCATGGAGGTCGAAAAATGACACGTTGATTATAATGGTCATTCAAGATGAGTGATGGGAGGAAATAGCAGTTCTGTCATTTTGAAGTCTTATCGCGGTTCTGCAATCCGCTCGTCGTTTATTTATTTTTTTTTTATCGGCCTTTTGTGACGTTACCCCCCACCCTCGCGACAAAACCTGGCGCTTGGACCGTCGATCCCTTTTGTCCCCCCAATCGATAAGGAGAAAGAGGATTTCGGGACTCTGTGTTGATAAACATCGAGCGCGTCATTTCGAATTGCCAAGTTTCTTGGTTATTGTAATCTCGGGAGGTTTTCTTGATTCATTTGTTTATGTTTGTTACTGTTTTTATTTTTTTTTATTTTCTTTTTTTAGTTTTATTGTTGACATCTTTATTGCGACCTTTTATTAGGGATTGGTAAGAAGGCGAGGGAGGAGACTGGTGTCAAGATTTTTGGAACGTTTTCATCAAAGTTTTATTGGCAGCTTTTGAGGTTAGGGCGCACGGGGTTATTGATTACTGGAGAATTCGCAAAGGATCATAGTTAAGTTGCATTGTTTGGATCTTTAGTGATGAGGAACAGGTTAACCTGATAGATTACTATTTATTGATTCAACTAATTTTAACTGTTTAATCATGATAATTTTAATAATATTTGATTGTGAGTTAAATTCTAAAATACATGTAAAAAAAAACTCAGTTACGAAATACAGAGTACTTGTTTGCTCTCTTTTGTAGTAGATTACAATTTGGAGTAAATAAATTTTTAATTTGGAGTAAAATTATTTTGATTGTTAGAAATCGTTGAAAAAATTGTTTCATCATGATTGAAAGTTATAATCGGCTATATATATCGGCTTATCAAATATAATTGTGATTTTCTAAAATTTAAACTTATGTTAATAATGTAAATTGTAACAATGTGTATGCAGATTATTCAAAGGAACATATACATTATACTTGTTACATATGAATGTTAACATTGTATATTTCATTTTTATTGTTTTTCTTTGCATCATTTTTTATAGTAAAAATTGTCATGATCAATGTAATTTGTTTTTGAAAAAAATTAGATTTTTTTTATTGACATAAATATTTATTTGTCATTTAAATAGTAAAACCTAATATCTTTTCTATAATTAAAATTCATTATCTGCTGTTAAATAAGAGCAATTCAGTTAAAAAAAACAAAAATTAATTGATACGCTATAAATATTATGACACAATGAAATAGTAATCTTTATTAAAAATGATAAATTTAATTAGTCGGGTATAGTAAAAAGTATACTTGATAAAATACTTATTGTAATTTTATTTATTCGAAGTCAATTAATGCTATCAGTAATAATAAATATTTACTGGCATTTCGATCATTATTTATATCAAAAAAGTCAAACTTATATTAGAATATAAAAACTAAAACATTAAGAAAAATGATATCAAGAAATATTGAAAAATATTAAAATTGGGAAAAAGAAAGTTCAGGACATATCTGTTAACATCAAATTATGAAGTAATTTTCAATAAAACCTATAATTTGTTTCTAATTGATGCAATCATCTATTGTGCATATCTAAATGTGTTTCTGTCTTTTATAGGAAAGGCGTGTCAAAGATGCGACAGAAGGGTTGAGCTCCAATTAGCTGTCAATTGTGTAGATTGCATTGAATGTGGAGTACGATCTCACGTCTGTTTTCAAAGGGTAAGATCACCGAGGACACAATTCGGTGCCCCGAAAATAAGGGGTACAATAACGACAACGTTGCGCCAGTGGCTGACATAACTGTCAATGATTGCGTTACAATGGACCGTAACGTTGTCGATGAACGACGAAAAGCTTCTGGCGCAAACGCCAAACAAGGATCTGCTGCGGCATCTTCGCCCGCACCTGGAACAGATGCCGAACGTTTCTCAGAGGCCGGCGATTCTCGTCTGGTATGTTATTTTTTTTTTTTCTTTTAATTTTATTCCAAAGTGAAAAACAATTTTAAAGTTCATTGAAACGAATGATAAAGAGTGTACAATAAGCAAGAAATTCATAATTTGGCGCAAGAAATGTGAACTTTATTTGGTGAAATCTAAGAGAGACTGCTCTTAAAAGTTTTGGTTCATTCATGATAAAAATCTATATATCGTCAGTTCAGTGGAAGAAGGTGCCACCTCGGCGTTTGATTGAAAAAGGTGCCATGTAGATACTAACGTAGACCGAGGTGGCACCTTCTTCCACTGAACTGACAATATGCATATTTTTAAATTATGACTTTTTTTTCAATTGTTTATTATCAGTAGAATAGATTAATTATATATAAATTAGATTTGAATTCTTTTTGAATTTTACAAAAAATAAGATGCATCAAATATTTAAAATTATTTCAGTTTTGTTATAAAAAATTACATAAACGCTGGAAACTTCAAGTGTATCAATGAATTATGAATCATTGATGAATTCATAGGAGTCTCATAAAAATTAATAAACGAAATAACAAAAAACAATAGAATACTCTGTTGTAGTAATTTTATTGTATTTTTCTATAAAAAAAAAAACACTTTCATATCTTCATTATTTATTAATCAATGATTGAAGCATCACCATAATAAATCATCCAAATTCAATCATCGTGCGTCACAAATCAGGCAAACACGCGCGTGCTTGTTGATTGGCAATAAATTTTGCTATGCGAGAAACTGCGCTGATTGCTTTTCTCGGCTGATTTCACGGTCATTACGATATGCTCCGAGATCCCGAAAGGTCAGTCAGAAAAAGATAAACTCCCGATACTCGGTTCCATTAAAGTATCTCTCTAGGTTTTTCTGAACTGGTCGCTTGATCTGGATTGTGTTTACTAAACGCAATGACCTACACACTTCCATAAGTAGACACGCACTTTTACACCGCTGTCTGTCACAAAATCATCAACACTTATTTCTTACCAACAATTAGTCGACGTTTCTATTTGACTTGTGAATCAGTCGATTCGTTAATTGTATTTTCCATCTTTTGATAGAAAAGAAATAGTGATTTACTCATTCAGTTAGTTTTATTTTTTGAGCGCTGCAACCGGGAAGTGACACGAATGCACGTTTTTGATAAATGACGCCGCTGAATGAATTGATTAATATTGAAATGAAAGATAATTTGTAATTATTATTGTATGGAGAAGGACTTTATTTTAAATTGTTGATTCTTAAATGTTTAATACAGAGTATTCAATGAAGTTTTATTATCATCTAATTCTTCATTGAAATCAACAATATTTCCATGTAATTATTCGACACGAGTATATCTTAAAGCTGGTGCATTCAGAAAAATGTATTCCAAATTACTACATTTATTAACAATGGTGATATCAGATGCTAAAACAGTCTTGAAAGGGACAGGTCCTGAGATTTTTTGGTTCTAAAATTTATTTATTTATTTATTTTTTTTTTTTTTTCATCTATAAAGTATAATTTTCAAGTCTTTACCAAAATGAATTTTCTCCCGCAAAATTGTAGTAATAATGTTGATATAATATTGCTGAAATTATTTCAAAGATAGAGATGCAGCGGGTTCTTACAATCCCATCAACCTGAAACGTCATTCAGTTGTACAATTGTTGTCATAGTCTGCAGCGTAACGTGAAAGAAAATCAGCTTGCTTTGCGTTGTCTTATGTAAGTCGGAGCAGTGTCTGCCTACTTCTTCTGTCCACTATACCCACCCACGTGCTTGACGCTACGTTTGTCCTCCTATTGCTTCATTTAGGGATCGCGAAAGTAGCCCTGTTCACTTCGAGGTATAATACCTTCTATTTTCATTGTTTCATTAATCAATACTAAAATTAAAAAAAATCCAAATTGATATTAAGTTACTTAAATCTATTTTTAGAGATCGAATTTTGAACAAATATTGAGAAAAGAAAACTGTAAACTGAGAAAAAATGAATTCTGATAATTTTTTTAACTATTGCGAAAATTTGCGTAATATACTTGGTGCATAACTATGTTTTACATTACATTTTGCACATTTCTATCATTCTTATAAAAAAAGGTATAAACCAATTTTCATTTTGTAAAATTTTTTCTCAGTTTTTAACAAAACGTTGACAATTTCAATCAGATCTTTTCTTACAGTCAAACACCACCATCAGAGATAGCCAAATCAGAGGTAGCGAAACGAAATATTTTCAGAAGTAATTTCTATTTGCTTTTGAAGACGTTTTAATTCCCTTTTTTTTTTTTTTTTTTTTTTTGTAAGATACACATTTCTTGGTATAAAAAAGTTAATTTAATCGGATTATCTTTTCATACTTTGTTGGCATACAGTGAAAGGAATTTTATTTACTTTTTCCGATGGCGAACTAAACTTTCTATAATTGTATAAAGACTGGCGTGGCGTTGCGTCATGTTTTTTGTCACTTCTAGTCGACTACTTTGGTCGAATTGGCTCTGGATCCGAGCCTGACATTGATCCATTTTTCTGCCCTCTGGTGGGAAGCACGTATCGACGATGGAAATTTGATTAGTCCTCTAGATCGAGTGTTCACTCAAAACCGGTCATTTGTCAGCTGGATTAGATTCCAACTTATGTTTGGCTACTCGAGATGTCGCATTGTTATGTCTTCATTTTATTTATACACTTTGGTCTAACAAAAAATATGTTATCTTGAGGATTCTTACAGACTTTAAATTACGTTTTTCAAATTATAGGGAAAACAGCAGACAGTTTAACAGAAAATTCGTAAATGACCATTTCTAATTGGTGGCAAATGAAAATAACGGTGGGGAAAATAACAGAAAAGTTTTCTGAATTATACCCCATTATTTTTTTGCCTTCTATTAGATAAGTTTAAAATTCATTTTTGTATTGAAATTTTCATTTTGTATTCATTGATTGAAATTAAAATTTGTAATGAAAAAGTGGTTGAGAAATTGTATCTTATGATTACAATACGATGGTACCGCTAAGTTGAACTAACTTCCCTATCAAAGAATTTGATCGGACTGTCGGGGGGGTCTTTGTACGTCAATTAATCTAACGCAGTTTCTCCATTTCTCGTCTCGGCAGTTGCCAATATTTCACAAATCTTGAAACACAAAGAAACTGCGAGACAAAAGATCGATTTCATCCGAGCGATTGCAGCGCCGTTGTTTCTGATGCGTAGGTGCGTCGCCTGCGGCGACCGATATTTATGATACCGCGGTCGTTATAACGCCAGCATTCATATTGTTTATATATACGAGCCTCTAAACGTGAGAACGCGCGCCGATTCTCGGCTTCCTTTCGAGTCGACTGCCACGAAGTCGAGCGTCGATGTCAGTTGCAAGAAAATCGACCAATTATCTGCACGCATTGGTTTTCGGTTTTCATTCGATCTACACCTCTTCTGTTCTTTGTCTGACTTTTTCATTAAGACGCATCTCATTGTTGCGCCTAATCAAATTCATTTAATCAAATTAATTTTGTTAACTAATACGATTTGAAACGCGGGACAAAAATGCAACGTTCATTGTTCTCATATTCTTAAAGAATCTTTTAATCTGAATATATTATTAAACTGATATACATAAATATACTATTAATCAAAATTCTTTTTCGTTTTGATGAATTTAAGCAATGATTTGGTCTCGCATTTTTGTAAGTGATCATAACTAGCATCTGACCTTAAACATTAGATTTATAAAACATGCAATATATGTGTAGCGTTTGTAACTACAGTTGAATTTGTCAAATGGGATGGATTTTAAAATTAATTGATTTTATAGTATAGATGATCTCATATTATAATTATTAAAAAAAATAAGAAAATTTCGCAACCAGCGCCATCTACCTTTGGGTTCCGATCGCAATCGAGGTTGCACGTGCCGTGCGTTTGTATAAATCATATTTCAATTTATTACCAGCAAGAAGATAAATGTGAATTGAATGACATCAAAATGGGGATATAACTGTGGCTTTCTTATCGAGGACCAAGAATGATTTCTTGGGCGTGCGAAGCGCCGGGTCAGAGAAAACGCCACATTTGCGCATCGTCGCGGTTCATGTGCGTGCGCGCACGTGTACATCGATGCTTACCACCTTGGGCGAAATATCACCGGTGAAAGTGATCATTTCACTCAGATCGGTCGCTCGAGCCTGCCCATTTGGCCTGAACTTTTTTTCCCTCTTCGTTCTTTCTTTTTTTCTTCCTTTCCTCGAGCTGTACGTTTCACACGAATTGTGAACGAGAAAATGCAGTAAGAGAAATCATCGTTTACTTAACAGTTAAATACCCTGGTTACTTTAAAATAAGATGTTTTCCGTCACTTTTATCAATAACTTGAAAGCTTTATTCTATGCATCAATTGAATTTCAATTGTTTGATATTCAAATTAATTTGTGATGCACATTTCTGATAACCAGTGAAAGTCAAACTCAAATTCCTTTATATAGAAATAAAGATAAAAGGAAAAAAAAAAGGAATAAATTTTAAGCAAGAAAGGGAAGAGGATAAGGACAAAAATGCCAGAAACTACTTTTAAAAATCTAATTTTTAAGATATAAAAGCATTTTATTTTATAAATAACATAAATACAGTAATTCATTAATGTCATGAATTGTTTGATCAAAAACAATCTATTTAGACATTAATTGATTTCATCAAAAATACTACTTTAAGTAACTTTAACGGTAATAAATTTTGTATTTATGCAACATTAATACTGTATTAAGGTTACTTCGTTCATTTGCATTTACTGCTTAATTTTTCATCGTCTCATGTTGTCTCATGTTGACGAACACTCCCTGTGCGATGCTCTCTACCACGATTTAAGTACGATAAAACTTGAATTTCCTTTTTCTTTTCCTATCACTTTGAGTGCTTTTAACGGCGATTTAAAATCGACTTTTCATTATCCATGTAGCAAGTGTCATGTCTAATGAAAATTTCAGTAGCACGCTGATCCGAATAGTTTAACATCATTTATTATAAAAATGTTCTGACAAGTTTTAACCTTTGGAATAGTTATAATACAAAAGTTGAATAATTTATGTAAAAGAAGATCAAATTATTTGAAAAGTTAGATTCAATTTGCATATGGATGTTTGTTTACTATAGACAATAACATCGAATAAATGCATTTTTACTACAGATTTTCAATTCAATTAAAACTGAAAAAAAAGATTGATTTCCTGTCCAGGTTTTGATTATATATTTATAGATTTACATTTTTATTGCAGTTACTGATTAAAATGATATAAAAAAGTTCTGCGTTGGTTTGTGGATTTAATATTAAAATACAATTTTCTATTTTGACAGAAGTTCTAACTGGCTAAACTGAATGAATTTATTTTGTTAGAAAAAAAAAAAAAAAAAAAAAAAAAAAGAAAAGAAAAAAAGAAAAACTTGTTTCACTATTGTGAGAAAAAATGATTTAAGACGCTTCTAAGAAGCAATTCAAGAATCTTGAATTGCACTTTCACTTCAAAAACGCCATCGGCTTTATACAACTTACTCAGCAAGTAAGAAAGTGTAGAACCAAACCTTTTTTTAATAAATTTTTAAATGTAAACCCCATTATTAAATAGCGAATAAATTGATTTCATTCTATGAAACAGGATATACATACAGTTTTATTAATTTTACAATAAATTCCAACCATAATTTACCAATTTTATTGAAGTATAACAATAACCCGATGGCTGGAGAGAACTCCCTTTTTCAAATCAGTAGTGGAGATTTCCCTTTTTCAATGCTAATTTAAGAATGGAAGTTCTTCCCAGACATCGTACTATCCTATTAAGACACATGTTTCGCGACTACGGTATCAAAAATGTCTCAAAATGCAACACTTGTTACCATATACAACAACAACAAAAAGTCCGCACGCGTTTGACACCGACAATACTCGTCATAACATACGTTAAACCATTTACAATTCATCCCAATTCATCACAACACCTTTCAAAATCCAAAATGTAATTAATCTTCCAACCGACAACCGTAAAAAAACTCCACGTAAACAATCATTTCCCCGGCAACGTCATCTCCGAATCGTCGAAATTTTGCTCTGCCCCCTTTTTGCTCGTCGAACTTGAAAGGTCGTGGAACGTCTGTCACCGGGATCCTCGCCCCCCTCCCCCCCTCCTCCCGGAGCCGGTGGCAACCGCGTTTACCGCGGAACGAGAAGGAAAGCCCGGCGATCCCTACCCCGTGGACACGAGCGCTCGCTGCTGCCCCCACGTCGTCTGGAAATCGCAATGCCTCGGCTAGCGGTAGTCCGTGTCGCTCTTCCTTGCCTTCCGGCAGCACGCGCGCTCGCGTACCGCTCGCCTTGACGAACCATTAGCCGGCTCCGTCGTCGCGAATGTCGTTCCCCGCGAGCGCGCGCCAACCATATATGGCTCGCTGATTTGCAAAAGTGCGTGTGCTTCGACAGTGCATGTGCGCCGTTCCTTCTAACGCTCTCCGTTATCCTATTCCTCCGGTCGAATCCAACTTTTTTACACCGCTTTCTGTCTTTTTTTTTAGCTCCGTAACGCGCATCCACGGTTCAGTCCTTGAGTGATGGTGCACGGTGTGTCTTCGGGGAAGAGCTTGAAGACTTCTGAGAGTAGGGCATCTTGTGACCTTAAACCAAGACCGGTTCCCATGCTGGATGGAAGTCTGTAGAACGTTTGGATGTTGGTTGTTGTAGATGTATTAAAAATTAATATAAGTTATCGGAGCGAGATGATATCGATAGAAATGGAATATTACTGTACTATTAGAGGGACTTTTTTATACATGGTGTTGTAATTTTTGTACAACGACAAGGTGGTTCTTATTGTAAATAAACTGTGACATTGACAAAAAATGTCTTATACTTTATCAGTAGTATTTTTGTAATGGTAGAGCAATATTGCATTTACCGTTTAATGTATTATTTATCTCCGATAAGTTGTGATAATTTTTAATACATGTGAATGTGATCGTTTACTGAACTTATTTTAATCTCATATAAACGACATTCGAAGGTTCTATTCACTTCCATTTGGTATGGGTTGATATACGCTGAGAAAAAGGATATAAAAATTACCGCGCGGAGAGAAACTGATAATGGACAAGTTGCAATGTTTGCTTCAAAAGTGATATAGATCTGAAAAGCAATCAAGACTTATTGTGTAGTAAAATTATTATACACACTACAAACTAGTATCTTAAATTTGGAAGATTTATGATATTATGATATGATATAGTATCTGTCATTAAAGTTTCAAGATAAATCTTTATATTAATATATTTGCAATTAATTTTATTATAAGTATCAGCAATTGTTTGCTTTGCTTCAGGTAATAATTTCAAATTGTTTTGATCCATGACGGTAATTTTTATATTTAAATATAACTCGCTATAATCGTGATTGGTACAACGATTGGACACTTAAAATAGGATTTCACGCTGAGAAAAATCATTGGTTGAATTTTTTTTCTTTGACACTACTAAATGGACTTTCCAAATTGAATTTATTTGGCAAGTGATTTGGTAATGCAAAGTCTAATAATTCAACCGAAAAATTTGGTTGAATCGACAACATTGTTCTCAGTGCAGATTAAAAAACCATCGCAATCAATGATTACGATGGAACAGCTTTTTGGATGACTGGATCTTTGTTTTAGGGAGTTTAATTGAGTTATGGATTGTGATTGTGTAAAAACGCTCTGATGTAACTGTGATTGTGGTAACGTTGTTTTTGTTGTCGCCGCACGGGAGGCTACGGCGAACGCTCGAAGGTTGCCATTTTAAACGGCTGCGATTGTGGGGAAATTTCACTACTTATATGGTAAATTTGTAACGGCGATTATTAGTGATTAATGGGAGTTCATTGCTGCAATGATGCCAATGCCTTTTCACTCGGGCTAATTTATATTATTACCCAGTAAAAAGGTCTGTTGAATACATTTTTCATCCAAAATGGAAAAGATAAAAGCAATGTTTGTTGATATTTTTAAACTTGCATTTGATATTTCACACGTAGTGGTTTCAAAAGCGGTAAAATTAATTTTACAGTAAAAATGAAAATTATATTTTGATTGAGAAAATATTGTATTGATCAAGGAAGTTCAGAACTTTTAATTAATAAAAATATTAGTCATAATTTTTTGATATTAGAAGTTTAAGCATGTTTTTTATGACCGATTTGATCGGTAAAAAGTGTGTGACGGTATCTATGAAATTGTCGTGATTTGTGTACAAGACAATCTCATTTAGATCATCACGATAAGTTATTTATAAACGGCTTTTCCCACAATTCAGTTACATTTTACAATTGCAGTTACTTTTACTGTTTTGTACAGTCGAACAAAATTACCCTAATTACTATAATTCCCGTCTCAATTGTAACAATGCAATTATACTACCATACTGTCATTGATTCTTACAGAAATTATAGTTTCAACATATCATTATTGGTATCTAAATGAAATAGTTCGACCGTATTTCTCAAATCGTATGTATTTTAAAAAGCTTGGTATATCTTCAAGATATAAATTCAAATATTAATAATTTTATTATTTTAACTTATAAATAGCAAGTAAATAAATATATAAGTGGTTATAAATCGCAAAATACAGATTTAAAATTAAAATACCGCCAAGTTTCAAAGTTAAATTACTATTCAATGCGATTAATATTTCAAGTTTTGAAACGCTTGCTTGGGTATTCTTTAAAAATTGTATTATCATTTAATAATGCACTTTTTTTAGTCAGAGCATTTCCAATTCCAATTAGACTCCCACACTTAGATGCACAGCTAGTCCAATCGAATCTCGAAACGCTCTCAATGAGAATTCTAACGTTCTCCCCCGTGTTTGAAGTGCTGCTCAGATTTTGGACTGGATTCGCCGTCGTAATGAACGCGTCCACCGACGGCAATCGGCCGGTAGTGGCGAAACTCGTTCGGTGATAAAGGAAAAAAAGATAAGGAAAGAAAAAAGGGGGAAAATTGGAGGGAAAAACGGGGAAACGGTCGCAATCATGCTGGCGATCACTGCCACTCATCAGCCGATGAGACTCGACGTGGAAGATGTCCGAGACATGCTGAGAAATGCCACGGTCACCAATATTTATGTAAGTGTGCTGCTACCTCGCCACGATTATCGTGATCGGCATAATTGCGCGCCATTTTCTCCCCCCGATGATCTATTATCGAAGCCGAAGATTCCCAACAAGCAAAACCACCTGAAATGGAAAGACGTGCCGGTTCGCTCGATTGAAATTTATTGTCGTTTCCCGTGGCAATTATTTTTCACGTCGACTTCAATTTCGAATGACTTCAATCGCAATGTCGGCGAGGGAAAATTCGCGAAAGTTTCTGCCGGCAAATTAATAGAAATTTGTTTAGTCGATTTAATTAAAATTTAAATCAGTGATATTATGTTATCGCTACCGGTCAAGAGTAATCAAGACGTCATTTTCTTTTCGACCGTTTGCGCGTTAGGCTTCAACAATTTGATTTCAAACATCCACGACGTTGAATATGTGAGTGAAATTGTCGACGTTTATTATTATTTCTATTTTTTCCTCTTTTGTATTAACGATTTTAAACTTGGAAACAATTTTGTTTTTTACTTTGTGCAGAATTTTTGTATTCATATTAGAGAGAAATGCAGAATGAAGTAAAACATAAAGAAAGATTTGTGCTATATTTCGCAGTTTTTTCAAGTATGAAGAAAAAAGACAATGAATTTTACTCAAGTTATTTTCAACAATTTGTCGATAAAAAACGATGGAAACTTACTGCACATGTTTGAAACACTAAGTTCTACAGTTTAACAATAATCGTTCAAAACGTTTTCGCATCGATAATTGTTTCAGATGGTCTGATTTGATTATACGAATTCAATTCATAATTAACGCGAGGCATTGCACACAAGTTCGACATACTTTTAATAATTAACCTGCACTTTCGACGTTCCTCGGCAGATGAGAAAAGAAATGTTCAAGTTTTCATTTCGATTATCAATACTTCTACCAATTAATTTTAATCACACTTTTATCAGTTTTGGTATTTTCTTTCATTAAATCGTATGGTTTGTATAATTCAATAACCCCGTTCTATCGTACTATCAGCTCGCTGAACAACAATTTCAACGACGTTTAACCTTTCGAAGGTTTATTTTTCTAGTCTTCGGTTATTCGCAGGTATACGATAATGAGGTCCATGAACGGATTTCAAACTAGACGGTGCGATAAGGTGGTCCATAATCTACTGATTAGTCTCGAAGGAACAGGTTAAACAAGACGTTTTTGAAAATTGATATCGGAGATCATCAATTAGGTATCCTCTGCAATATGTAGACAGCAATAACGACCTACGCGTTGACGAAATTTGGCCATACGATCGGAACGGATCGACCGAGTGCTGTTGTATTGCAAAAACAAGCGTAATATTTTGAAATGAGTTCAAAGAAGATAATAAAATATTTGGAATGTTGACAATTTTAATGTATCTTATTAATTATTTAATGTACCTATTATTAAATACATACAAAATTATTTTTTAAATGAAACATTTATTTTGAATAATTAAATTTTTGGACACATTTTATATAATTCATAATTTTGACGTATTGGATACAAAAGTTTTCTTAAAATGGAACCCTTGTTCTTAAAAATCGCATTTACGGGAAAAAATAATAATAAATAAATAAATAGATAAATAATGATGACCCAAATTTTTAGTGTTTCAGTTCCGGTCAAAGTAGTAATGTCAGAACCGAAATTTCGCTTTCGCGAAGGAACCGTAGAATCGCTTTGAAAAATTAGTTGCTATGACAATTGCACAAACTCGTTGCTGGGTTAATCACACGGGAGACAAAGTTACGTCGGCCTCGTTGTACGATGTCGTTTTGTCGAGTCCCTCGGCTGGCGGGCAGGCAACGTGGGTTTGGAATGAAGTACATTTTCCGCCCACCGTTTTCGTCAGACCGGTCCGTTTTAACATTGAAAAAAAAGTCCGCTTGCTATTCAAGGATTTCTTCATTTATTTGCGATGGAAACGTTCAATATTCAACACTTTTCATTTCAGTTGTCCCCCATATTTGGCAACCTATTGACACGTTCTGGAAGCTAACGTTTTTATCTTGATGCTGGATTCCGACGTCCACATCTCAATTAATAGCGGAAAGTAGTTGCATAGACTACTTTCTGTATAATTTAATGCCGATATTTATTACGCGGCTTGCAATTGCACGATTTTGTAATTTCGTGAATCATAATCTGGTTCTGATTTCATTCGAACTAGATGTTCCCTTATTCCTTTCATATGGAATACATTAAGAATACTATTCTAAAGGCAATCCGAAAGTTCTGAATGTCAACTTAAATCTCATTATGGTAAAAAGTTCACTTTGAAAGGATCGTTATTTCAAGATAAAACTTTCATTTTCAAGAGCACAAGATGGAATTCACATTTTTATCATGAGAATGAAATGATTTGGATCATTAGATTTTAAAAATATTTGTTATCTTTGTCTAATACTTGTTATAGTTTCTCACTAATATATCTAATCTAGCCATTAAATGTTATTAATACCTGCTATGAAACTGAAACATTTGTCACACTGTCTTTCAACTTTAAATTAATTTCGTAACAAGTATGTTTAAGATGAAGATAAAAGATAATGTTTAAACGCTCCTGAATACTTTTAATCTCGGAAATCTGTTCGGGGATGTTGAATGGCTATCGTTACACTTGTCACTGCCGCGAACAAGTGCTGATACGAAGGCTAGTCGACTGGCATAAATAACTTCATCATTGAATGTTAATTTTTCGTTTCACGAAGCAGTCTCCGGATTAATCAATGCGCAAACGCGGCAATTAGGGTGATTAGACTGAAGGAGGCAGCTGATCGCAACACAAAACATCAAAAGGTTACAAAGGTTCATTGGCATCGCACGACCAAGATCTACCTCTATTAAAATAATCTATGTCGCGACGCCTCGTACACCGAGATCATCACGCAAAGATAACGCGAGTAGCTTGTTTTGCACCAACTTGTGGAGATTGAATTGACAATCACTTTTTATCCAAATACAATCAACACGTTGGTGTTTTACAATATTAATAACACAGTCGAAAAGTAGTAAAAAAATCCGTTTTCATTTAATTTTTTTTGAAGAAAAATTAAATGAATTAAATTTTCTGAATGAACTAAATTAAATGAAATGTTGAAAGAAATTCATTTTATTACAAACATAGGTGTCTCAATTTGAGACACTGTAAATGCGAATGTAAATTAATTTTGCTTGTTACACATTGACTGTTGTATTATATATTTTATCACTTTTTATCTTTTTTTCATATTGGAGGAACCCAAGTATCGATTGTTCGGGGCTATACAAAACTGTGGTTACTCTGATTCCCGGATCTATCAGAGGGACAAAAGACGTTTGTACCGATTCGAGGAGTTTTCTAGTTTTTGCTGTCATTGGTTGGCGCGGTAGCTCAAAAACTATTGGCCAAGTTGTTTAAACGCAGACAGGATGTATCGCTCCCCAGCGAAATGTTTTGACACTGGTGACAGTTGGCAATTGAACGGCGCTTTAAGTCGAGATTCGCTTTGCTGAAAATGTGCGCATTGAGGTTGACATCGGAGAACATGCTATACAATTTATTTAGCATTTCTGAATGAGAAAGTGTCTTTAGTTGGAGAATACAGTTTATTCAACATTAAGTAAGATTGGCAAATTTTGAATACAGGTGTCAGAAGATCAGATTCAGATTACTTTTCAACATTCATGAAAATAGATTCACTATCTGTTATAAACATACTGAGTTGTAATCGCAAAGAAAGTCTAAGATTCAAATGCGAAAAAAGAAGAGTTCACTTATTGGTATTCTTACGTTTCTCAAGTTGACTTATTTTACTTTATTTTATTCTTACAACTCATGAGATTGCAATCAATTTATTGAGCCCAATTTATTTTAACTGATTTATTTTATTTGATTTCCTATGAAATCCAGTGATTTGTTTTTTACCGCGACCTTTCTTTCTTTTTTTTCAGCTACTGATCATACACGACGCTCGGTTCACACAATGTCGCTAAAAGAAAAACCACTTGAAAATTATTCCGGAATGCCACGCCAAACTGGTCTGGGAAGCACAATTTCCATTAATTTTACCATTTTTACGCGGCCGTATCTTCCTCTTTTTTCCGCAACTTCTTCTTCGCGTGTTATCCCGAACGCAGCGGCGTTCCCGGTAATTTATGAAAACGAATCCCTGCGTGCGGCCGAGCAATTTCAACGGCAACACCTCGTATTAATTAGACAGGTAGCTTGGAAGCCGAACGAAAAGAGTTGATGAACCATCGTGCGATGCAAATCGAGTGTAGCCGCTGGCAATGGCACGGTGATTCGAGGCATATAAAATCCGAGTAGCATTCCGCTCGTTGGCCAAGCGGAAGCACGGGTGTCCGGACGTCTGCCGCAAACGCGGAAGAGCCGCTGAAACGGCGCGCGCCGACTATTTATACGCGGCTCGCCGCAACAAAGCTCATCTCCAAGACGAGAGCGAAGAAATTCATTTCACGCGTCCGTCCCGTTTTCGTATCATTTTGACGTCGTTTATTTTTTTTTCCTCCCTTTTTAACGACAACTGCGTGGATCACTTATCTTCTTCCACCGCTTCCCTCTCAGTCAATTGTTCTGCTCGATAAACGAGAGCGTTGCGAGCTTCGTCATGTGAAAATAAGAGCGTTTAATGAAAATTATGAAGTTTTTATATTTAGAAAAATTTCCTTATATTTAGAAGATATAATTTTATGATAAGAAATTTGGGTAGAATGAAAATAGTATCACCGTATAAGTGGCTTGAACTTTTTTGTTGATAATGCTGAATCCTTACTCCTGTCGGTATAAGGATTCATTAAAGATGTGTTAGAAAATATACGTCTTGATGTTTTGTCAAAAACAATTTTATTGAACTAAAAAATTTTTTTCTTCTGTTATGAGAATGATAACTTTTTAACCGGTTGATGAAAGCAACTAGAATTATATTTTGAATCAGTTAACAAACTTCGTTTAATTTTTATAAGAATATTTGAACTTCCACCGAAGGTAACTAAAATTACAATTAAAATAGTTTTTAACTCCAACTTGTACCGTTTCAACTAAAAAAAAAATTGTTCTTGTACAGATGATTCCTGTCGATTTCACTGCATCATTTTCTCAGTGAAGACGAATCTCCTCAACTTTTCACAAGCTTCTTCGGATCTGCGTCGCCTCACGCCACGGCAAAACGAAAGCTTCCTTTTTGTTTCGCAGTCTGATTAATCGAACGGCTGTTGATTCACTTTTAACTTGCGATAGGCTGGCGTCCGTTGAAAACCGAGCAACGGTACACGCGATGGATCGTTGTTGAAGCGACGGGCGGCTTATGCAGCGTAACAAATGATTTTACGACGATCCGCGTTCTCATTACAATAGCCCCACGGTTTGCCTACAAGTGCGTGGCGTACGTGCGTAACAGCAACAAATTAGCCGCGCGCCATTCGATATTACGCATTCATTATCCGGCCCCGAACGGTGCGATGTTTATCAGCTGGCGAAGACGACTCATTCACAACTCCGCCGCGCGGGAAACAAAAGCGCCGCTAAATGAGCTCATGAATGGTCGCCTTATCTCCGTTGATATTCCGTTCGAACCGAATCCGCGCTTAGCTTCCGAACGAGCGCCTCGGCTTTGATCTGGCGATCATTACGAACGTCATATGGAGTGTTAAAACTAACAGAGTTGTACGTTTGTTATGTTTCGAGGTGCGAATGATTTCGGAGTCAAACATCGGGCATTCACGCGCGTTTGAAGTTTCTAGCGTTTATTAATAAGCAACGTTGGAATAAAATATAGTTTCATGTGCACGTAGATGGTATTTCTTGTTTTATTTGCGAAAATAAGATTGAGCAAAGTTTAATTTCAGAATATAGAGTTTTTTTATATTTAAATAAAATTTAAATGTCGATAAATTTATATTATCCAAAAGCGAACTTGGGACATCAAATTGAAAAACTCAAAACTTATAATTTGACTCTTATCATTGACGCTCGTTCAATCGTGTGATGTAATTAAATTATGGTGTAAATTTACGTTGTAATTTAATTACACCTTCAATTTTCAATGCTCAATTAACTCTGCATTATGCCTCAATATCAGAATTTCAGTTGCAAAATTATTGCAGAAGTTAGTGTAACATTTAGTGACACGAAGACAAGTTTGAATCGTTTTATCAACGAGTTAATTTATTTCACTTTCAAAAGTATTTTTCATTGACATCTTTTTTCTTCGTTAGCTCTTTCAATTGGAAACAGAATGTCTCGAGTTATCATCTGATATATGTAATCTACAGAGCCTTTGATTTACACGCCTTAAATCGTAAATATCAGTTGAATGAGATCGGGCTTGATCAGACGCAATGCATTTAAATTTCGTGGCTCTTTTTGCTCGTTTGGCAGATAAACGTCGCGCAGGTTTGCTATTCAGCGGGATGAACGGCTGTCTGCGTTTCTAAATTTGACTTCCGAGTCCGTCCGAAATCCCATTTGTACAAAGTATATTTGTCTTCCAAATGACTCACGAGCTTATAAACACCGGGAAAAGTTGTCAAAGGTATGCCGCTTTCACTAGGTTCGAACCGATGCGCGCCTTCTAGGAGCTTTTGGACGGTATACATACGACTCTTGATAAACAAACGTTCAAATGCAATTTTTTTTTGTTTTTCAGTGTACGATAGTAATTCCAAGGGAAACTCTGACCGGCAGAAAGTTAAAAATAAATTTTGCGGTGAAAAAAGTCACCGCTTTAAAATAAATATAACATTACAATATTTAAATTCATTAGCCTTCATTTGTTGCAAACAAATATGAAAACGTTAATTTATAAAATTACATTGATTTGTGTCGAATGTCAAATTACCAGTTGTTTTTTTTTATGTTACAGTCAAATGTTTGAAGTCTTCTTTTTTTATATTCCCTATTTTTGAGCCATAGAATTTTCGTTGCATATGAATTGAATGCAAATAATATCATCAGATGAAACGTCTTGAATTTTGTCCCAAAAAATATTTCCCGTCTTCTTAAATTGTCCCAGACAATGGTTCCCCTCTTTCACCCTCTGAATTTCCCATTGACAGATACTCGCAAGTTGTACCGATACTTTACGGAAAGAATCAAGCTACAAAATGCAGCCGCGAAATCCTATCGCGTGCGATCGAACGTACACGATTGAGGCGTGTACGCGACGCCGGTTCAAGTTTCTTATTTCATGACTTTCGAGGCCGAACGTTCCTCCGCGCGTCCCTCGTATTCATTACCCGCGATACGACTTACGTACGCGTTATTTCCATCGCGGCTCGACTTATTGTTTCAAAGTCGATGGGAGTTTGCCTGCGAACGCAGGAAAATCTTTCGTTATTCAATGATTCGCGTCTTCCTTCTGACCCGCGCGAAACGAGGATGGAGGACGCTGGAATGTGGAAGACCGTACGCTTTACGGAAAGCCACCGTAACGTTGCACGCGGAGGAATGGAGCGATCAAATGAATACGGTGAAATTAAATTTGCTTAATCAACCGCGTACTTTGTAAAACGTAATACTATTTGGAACGGCAGCTGAATTGTAAAGGGATGCCGTTGGAAATAGTTTTACAACTATGGGGAATATTTCCTAATAATTAATTAAGTTTGTTAAAAATAATCTTTCGTTTCATTTAGACTTATTATTATCATCAATATATAAATTATTATATAAATTTGCTTGGAGTGATTTTTAGGTAATTTTTTTTATTTATTTTCTTGTAATGAACAAATTGTCCAAGATTTTTAAACACGTTTAAAACACTCGTTTGAATCGGCTGAAATTTTTTTAGATATTTGTTCACGTAAGCAGTGACTATATGATTACTATTCAAAAAAATATGAAACCAAGCGTATATTAAGAAAACAAATTTTTTTATTTAAATCAGACCTTAGAGTCTATTTTTATTCTGATCCACAAAATAATTGTAAAAGGCAACCAAGTAAAGCCAAGAAGTCGAAGACAAACTAATTGGGTGAAAAGAAGCGTTTTGCTGACTTCGCCTCCAGAATTGAAATTGGCTCCCGAATCAGTCAAACAGCTGTAATTGGTACCATTGTATTTCTGAGAGTTGCACGTGTTCTTTCTCGAAACTTGGCACAGGTGAAAATCGAGCGGCTCGAATTGCAGGCGCGATAACGGAATCCCTCGACGGAACGCAATTAAAATTCGCAAATGACGCAAAGTAATCGATTGTTCGAGGCGCGTTTTGATGAGAACGCTCGGCGAGCAACCGGCAGCGCGATCAACGATGCATGCAGGCCGATCCACATACGAAACAGTGCGAGTTCCCGAGCGCCTGCTTCTTCTTTCCATATTTCATTCTTCTCCAGTAATCGTCGGGCCGCGCGTCCTGTTTCATTCGCTGCCAATTTTTCACAACCTTGCTCCTTTTTTTTTTCGCACATGCAGCACCATTCCGGAATATCCAGTGAACTTGTTATTCGTCTCCAATCTGTGATAAAACTTGTTCCTTTGGTCAACGAGACTGTATGATTTGGATACTTCGCCGCATCCTGGTGAGGTTTGGCCTGGTCTTACAAATTGTCCGCGGATTAATTGACAATGATCAAATGGGAAACTTAATGAAGTTGTTCATTGTTTGAAGATCGTGTGAAATTAATGTCATGAAATTCTCAACGGTGCTGCAAATTAAATTTGTTAGATAAAAGAAATTAGTCTTCATCACCATCGAATCGTTTAAAGAATCCTTTCGAATTGAAATTCTTCATTCACTTGAGACTCGAAAAATATCTCGAGACGCTTGCTTGAAGCGCAACCCAAATTTCACATTAAAATCAACGCCTCGCCTAATCTATGAACAAATATTCCATTCGCCACATCTCTCTGAGTTGCACCGTTTTTCACAGTCAAACATTTGCATGGTATCAGGCTATATGATAATAAAAGACGGGAAATTGGGTCAGATGTTTGGTGTACGCGTCAGCGGCCGCTTAAGAACCCGGCCATAAAACTCACGGCTTTGTCGTACTCGCGACAGTTGACAGTCTTATTGCAATTAACTGCACATTAACATCGGCAGAGCGATTCTAAATTTAGCGCTTCTCGGTGGCCGGGGAAAAAAGTTGCGCTTTCCCGGTGCATTACACGTTATCTGGGTCGAAGCGCGGTCCGATCGGTCCGGGGACTGCTTTCGACCGGTCGCCTTGCTTTTGATCTCGATGAACGGAAAAGAAAAAGAAAGAGCCCGATCGCCGAGTTGATATTCGCGCCGTTCCACGGCCCACGCCGACGCTCCCACAAGTGTTTATACCTATAGCTATGTACGCCACATCCTGTGTGTTGCGTGCGCGCACGCGCGTAAGGTGTGGTACGCGATTTTGTTGTCAATTAATAACGATCGCGGATTGGATTACGAAATTCATTGATCGGTGTGTTACGCCCGAGACGCATCGCACTCGCGTTTCTCTTAGCTACCACGTGCTTTTAGAGATTTTTGTTGGTTTTGATAATATGGTTCATCGATGAAGATTCGTCGACGTATGAAAGGCTCTGTAAGATTTCTTTAAATTGTAATTAGTGTTTGTAAGACTTTTTTAATATCGTTTGTTCTACTGATGTAACTTTGAATCAACAATGGATGTAGGTTTTTTAATTGTCAAGAGATATGCGTTTGCAGTTGCCAAAGTTAATTGGCCATTGAAATAAATGAATAATAATAAAATGCGGTCAAATGACATGCATTTGTATCATAAAATGGTAAATTTATGTAATGCGATGAGCTCCTTCCTTTTCGTCATGATACTTTTACGATGCACTTAAAACGCTTAAACTTTGTTCGGAAAGAATATGAAGTTTAAATATAGATTCATTCAAGTACATTTATACTAAAGTCTCGTAAGTTGCAGGGGAATAAGTTGTGAAACATTTGTAACGTTATTTATGTGTTTGTACTTTTATTACAGAAACTGTGGATTGTGAACAAATGCATTAAGGCCAAGTTCAAGGACCGATTGAGGGTATTATTTTGCGCAATTCTCAATGATTGTACGCGCGTCAAAGTATGATTTGATTTTTGTGGTAACATATAAGGATTTTATGTTGACTGAATTTTTGTTCCTGCTGAAAGATTTATGAAACCTGACACAATGTGTAATCGGTTTTTTCTTATTGTGCCGATACCGACATGTTAGTCGCGTCTCTAGCAGGGTGAGCAACTTCCTAGTTGACTTTTTCTCATACCGAACGTCGACCGAGCAACCTACCGACCTACTCGCGAGAGCCCGGATCGCCACTGAAACTCGAGTCGTATGCCTTTATACTTAGAAAGTGCAATTCGTGCGAGAAAACGTGCTCATGTTCGTCTAACATTACAAAACGCATCAAATCATCGCTTGCTCGATTTCCCAGCATTTTCACGTATCAGCTCCACTTTTAACGACTTGACACTAGTTTCGCGTTAAACGATTGAATTGGTTCAACAAAAGACAGGTGTCGTTGCTTCATTCTCTTCTTGGCTTGCGGTGAAACTCTAACGAAGGAATTAGATGTAATTGTATGTAGAAATTTTGATTTGCAATTCCTCTGATTCGAGCGACACTCGATTCAGTGTTTGGGTATCTTCTAAAAAGTTGTGAAACCAACGTCTTTATTATAATTTCATTGATTCTTTTCCCTCGGCGTTGACGCCGTCAACTGAAACACGGCATTATTGTCTGCGTTGCGAGTGGGTCGCGCGTCCGTGGCCGGGATACATCGTGGAATGCCTTTTATAAAGAGTGCGCTTAATTATGAATTTCGACTGGGCGTAATTTCCAGGCACGAACGTCAGATTCGTCAACTTTGATACCACTTCTTGACCTCTATTTCAAGAAAGAAAAAAAAATGAATCAAGAAAAAAAATATACCTATGAACAGTTACGATTCTTGCGTAACTATTTTCAAAAATGATTCTTTCAAGTGGCCATTTTCTGAACAACCTGAAAAAGTCAGGTGATATTGTTTCATAAAAATAGCAATCGCCCTATCTTTCTTGTATAAACAAAGGTAGTGCGAAAATTGCAAAGATCTGAAAATTGCCATTTTAGTTTATTTTCAACCTGCGCGAATGGTCATCGATGATTTTGATGAATCACGCGTTATTTCATCCGCAAACGGATTGTTTGAGCGACGTGAAGCGGGGGGGGGGGGGGGGTAGAATCGGCGGTTTTAGAAAAAGTTGTGTGTGGGGGAAGAGGTTGTGGGTTCTGATAGAGCCGTCTGTGTCGACAGGACTTCTTGCAACATCTAGGATCGTTGCAGCGTCGAAAAGAAAACAGTAGCTCTGTCGTATCTGATTAAGATTAGTTGTAACAATATAGATGTAACACAACGGATAAGCTGTTT